>JAEIFS010000244.1:0-242570 GCA_018904165.1 Zaprionus camerounensis
AGGTGGACGCACCGACTGGTGGCGAATGTAGAAACTTGGATCAGAAGAAGCCACGGACAAGTGGACTACTATATGACCCAGTTTCTTACAGGACATGGCTGTTTCCAGGCGCTGCCTGAACAAGTATGGTCATGATCCTGAAGTTGTATGCTACCTTTGTAATGAAGACGATGAGACTGTGGAATATATTTTCTTCCACTGCCCTTATTATGCAGGCCAACGGGAAAGTCGTCAACAGACGCTTAGGAGTAGATATAAGTCCAGAGAATGTTGTAGGGCTTATGATAGAGACCCCAGAAAACTGGGAATGTATTAGGAGTATGTGTGTGTGCATTATGGTAGAGCAGCGTAGTATTAGAAAGACTGCGTAACCTCTTCCTCCGCAGCACCCAACAACCAGGTAAGAGCCACCCCAGGGCTATGCTCGGCCCCTTGCGAAGATTTATACTTCAGGAGTGGTTCCGAAGGGGTATCACAAACGAGCCGTAGGGGGAGTGTTCTTTAGAGGTTTTTTAGTGGGTGTGGGTCCCACACTACCGTCACTAGGACGGTATCTGTCAAGATTTTTTATCCTATGAACACTCCCAATAAAAAAAAAAAAAAACATACACATACACATACACATACACATACACATACACATACACATACACATACACATACACATACACATACACATACACATACACATACACATACACATACACATACACATACACACATACACATACACATACACATACACATACACATACACATACACATACACATACACATACACATACACATACACATACACATACACATACACATACACATACACATACACATACACATACACATACACATACACATACACATACACATACACATACACATACACATACACATACACATACACATACACATACACATACACATACACATACACATACACATACACATACACACATACACATACACATACACATACACATACACATACACATACACATACACATACACATACACACATACACATACACATACACATACACATACACATACACATACACATACACATACACATACACATACACATACACATACACATACACATACACATACACATACACATACACATACACATACACATACACATACACATACACATACACATACACATACACATACACATACACATACACATACACATACACATACACATACACATACACATACACACATACACATACACATACACATACACATACACATACACATACACATACACATACACATACACATACACATACACATACACATACACATACACATACACATACACATACACATACACACATACACATACACATACACATACACATACACATACACATACACATACACATACACATACACATACACATACACATACACATACACATACACATACACATACACATACACATACACATACACATACATACACATACACATACACATACACATACACATACACATACACATACACATACACATACACATACACATACACATACACATACACATACACATACACATACACATACACATACACAAGTCACCGCTGGTCGTACGAGGCGACTAAAGGGACACACGGGGATGGCCTTCTCCGATAGGTGCCAGGAGGTGGAAAGACTCTGACAGTACCTCTAGTAGTGGCCGGGTCGATTCCTCTCGGAGAAAGGCAAGCAGCTCGCAACCGCCGATCAAATGAACAGGTATCTCCTGGACAGTCCGCGAACACCTGTTCAAGGACTGACAAATGCGAGAAGGCGACATCAGTCTTCTGCGGGCAGACTATAACAACCGCATGTGTGATTACATTATAAATCAAAATGGTTGGTCCTATAAGGAACAGTTTTACGGTGCAGGGAGTCGGAACCCCAGTGCCGGCGACAGGGAGGGGTGAGCAAGCGGGCCCCCCGTCGTCGATATCCAGCGACCGCAATGCCTCGGTGGTGGGCAACTTGGCCACCGTTGCAGATAATATCGCAAGAACCAATAAGAATAACAACATGAACAGGGAAAGAAACGTGGAGGAACTCCCCTCCACTGTAAATAAGAATGGAGAAGATGAAAGTGCCTTCTTCAGGAAGAGCACGAAAATGGCTAGATCCCTGTGGGACCAATAGCTCAGCCGGCAGTCCCCAAAAGGCCAACCCCAATGGTCGAAAAGGAGGCAGAAGCGCCGGTAAGGTCCCCGCCTGTGGATAACAGGCAGGTGGAAGACGTCACCGAGCTCAGTCAGCTCTCAATCTTAATTGAGCAAGTGCTTGAGATGGTGAACGCCAAAGGTGTTCGACATATCAACCAGGGTATGAAGGATACCTTTGGTAAGATGAAAGCACTGTGTAGCAGTGCTAAAGAGAAAATGAAAGTACTAGCTGAAGGACATACGGTCTCTCAGGTAGTGTCTACGGCTGCAGACACCCCGAAAAGACCTAGGGAGAGTCTGACTGGCACACGGCCCACCCCCCCAAAGAAGAGTCGTCACCTGGAGCCCTCTGGGGCAAACAGGACGACAAATAGGGTCAGTCCGATTGCAGCTAAAACACACAAAAAAAAGCTGAACAGACCAAACCAGTGAGAGGGAACAGTCGGGAAAAGCCAGCAGAACAGGAGAGCAGGCCCAAGGTTGCCAAGGTTGCCAAGGAAGCTAAAGAAGGGAGCCCAAAGAGGCAAGCGAAGAAAGAAGGGTGGACCAAGGTGACCCATAAGGTGCCGAAGCCCAAGAAGGTCGCCGGTAGGCCCGATGCTATCATCGTGTCTACAAAAGGCGACATGTCCTATGCAGACATTCTCCGCACCATAAAGGGGAATGATGCACTCAAGGACCTAGGAGAGAATGTTACACGCATTCGAAGGACGCAAGGTGGTGACTTGCTCCTCCAGTTGAGAAAAAAGCCCAGTGCGGTGCCGCAGAGCTACGAGGTAGCTGTGCAGCAAGTCCTAGGCGATAAGGCAACAGCAAGAACACTCACAAAAGAAGTGTTCTTGGAGGTTAGGGACATAGATGAGGTCACCACTAGGGATGACATCATAGAGGCTGCCCAGCAGCAGATAGGAGAAGGTAGGAAGCTAGGTGGGATAGTGAAGAGTCTGCGTAAGTCTTTTGGAGAGACGCAAACAGCTCTTCTCAAGGTGCCGGTGGAAGTCGCCAATAGGGCCATAGAAAGGGGGCACCTTAGAATAGGATGGGTTAGGTGCAGAGTCAGGTTGAAACAAACCAACACTCTACAGTGTTTTAAGTGCTGGCACTACGGGCATATGTCTCGCACATGTACCAGCACTGAAAACAGAGTGGACTGCTGCATAAAATGCGGGCAAAAGGGGCACAAAATTAAAGTGTGCAGAGCTGCGGCTTGCTGTGCGGTTTGCAAAGACCAAAAGCGGCGAGACGTGGATCATATTGTGGGCAGCAAAAACTGTCTAGCTTTCCAGGACGCAGTCAAAAAGACTCATAATTAAGGTCCTGCAGGTAAACCTAAATCATTGTGAGGCAGCTCAAGATCTCTTGACGCAAACCTGCTTTGAAGAAGGCATAGACGTTGTTCTAATCAGTGAACAATACAAAAACCTAGCTACATCAAACTGGGTTAGTGACAAAACTGGCAAAGCGGCGATCTGGGCTTGTGGAAGCAAGCCCATTGACGATAAGCCGCTGACCACCGAAGTGCATTTTGCTAGGGCAAAAATAGCCGGGGTACATTTCTATAGCTGCTACCTACCACCGAGCTTAGAAATGCACGACTACGATAGGGCCTTAGATAACATAGGGAACCATGTTAGGAGTAGTCATCCAAACATCGTAGGCGGGGACTTTAATGCCTGGGCTGCCGAATGGGGCAGTCGCTTCACAAATGTAAGAGGCCAGGCAGTCATTACAGCCTTCTCCTTATTAGGCGCGGTGCTGCTTAACACAGGCAATAAAAGCACCTTTGAGCGAAATGGCAGGACGTCAATCGTTGACATATCCTTTGCCAGCTCCAATATAAGTAGAACTATCTCTTGGCAAGTAAGTGATATTTACACTCATAGTGACCATAGAGCCATATTAATGAAGGTAGATAGACACCGCAGCAGAAGCACCCAGGAAAGAGTAATCAATGGTTGGAAAGAGGACACTCTGGATGAGGGCGTCCTTAGATACCTCATCACAGAGCAGCAAAACGTTGCCCTGCATGGTAATACCTCTGACGCGAAGGCAACATCACTTTCCAACCTATTGACTTCTGCCTGTGACGCCTCCATGGCGAGGAAATGCAATGGTGGCCCAAGATGGAAGCCAGCCTTTTGGTGGAGCCACGAGATCGCGGACTCTAGACGTAAATGCATACGGGCTAGACGAACCCTATGCCGATGTAGAAATGAGGAGGAACGGGAAATCCTCAGATCGCACTTCAAGGACGCCAAAAGGGAACTAAAGAAAGCGATAAAGCTAAGTAAAGCCTCGCACTTTAACACCCTGCGTGATGGTATGAACACCAACCCTTGGGGTGGGGCATATAAGGCAGTAATGAGCAAGATAAGAGGACATCGAGCAAACGCTCCGGCCTGTCCTCAACTCTTGCGCACTATAGTCGAGACCCTCTTCCCAATACAGGGGGACCACTATAATGAACCTGCTGAAGCAGATGTTTGGACTGACGGGGTAGGTAGATTCCAACAAGAAGTAGATGTAGGAGAGGTATTAGAGATTGCTAGTACCTTCGCAAACAACAAGGCGCCGGGACTAGATGCAGTACCCAACAAGGTGCTGAAGATAGCGGTAGACGCGAACCCCACGTTATTCGCAAAAGTGTACACAGACTGTATGCAGACAGGGACTTTTCCGGAAATCTGGAAAAGACAGAGACTGGTACTAATACCAAAAGGTAACAAACCACCAGGCGAGGCTAGTTCATACAGACCGCTCTGTATGATTGACACAATGGGGAAAATACTAGAAAAAATAGTAGCTAGCAGGCTTAGCACCTTCGTAGAAGAAGTAGGTGGTCTATCGGATGACCAATACGGTTTTAGGAGGAATAGGTCAACTGTAGACGCGATCAGTAGGGTCAAACAGATTGCGGAAGAAGCAATAGCAGGAGATAGGTGGCGAGGGGGCCAGAAGAAGTACTGCGCTATAATTACCCTTGATATAAAAAATGCCTTTAACTCGGTGAGTTGGCATCATATCATGCAGGCGCTGCGTAACCTCAACACGCCTCAGTACTTGCTCAGTATTGTCGGTAGCTACCTGAGTGACCGTACACTTGCGTACGACACTGAGGAAGGCCGAAAACAATACCAAGTTACAGGCGGCGTTCCACAAGGATCGGTTCTTGGACCGCTCCTGTGGAACATAGTATATGATGGGGTATTACGCCTACCACTGAGGAATGAGGTTAAGATCATCGGATATGCTGATGATATTGCCGTCATTATAGTTGGAAAGCATCTGACGGAGGTGAAAGACTACAGCACCGATGCCACGCAAAGGGTAAAGCAATGGCTTACTGAGCACGACTTAAGGTTAGCTAGGGAAAAAACTGAGGCGGTTCTCATCTCAAGCAGAAAGAAACTTGAGGATGTGACGCTTAGTATAGACGGATTGAGTATCCGTACGGGCACATCAATTAAGTACTTAGGCGTACTTATAGATGCAAGGCTGAGCTTTAAAGCGAATATTATCGCAATGAGCGAAAAGGCAGCCAGAGTGCAAATGGCGCTCGCAAGAGTTATGCCAAACATCGGGGGCCCAAGGCAGGTAATACGATCCCTCGTATCACGTGTCACCCTATCGGTGTTAATGTATGCAGCCCCTATATGGGCATCAGCGCTTAAAAAGGCAACCTACGCCCGACACTACAACGCTGTAGTGAGACGTAGCAGCCAGAGAGTCTGCAGCGCTTTCCGGACTGTATCCGGTGATGCCATCCAAGTCCTAGCTGGTATAATGCCGGCTGACTTGACTGCGCAGGACTACCAAGCGCAATATAATAAGAGGCACAGCCAAATCCCTATTACCTACGATGAAGGTGAGCCAATTAGGGATTGGCAGCAAAGGTGGGATGCAACAAGCAGGGGGAGGTGGACGCACCGACTGGTGCCGAATATAGAAACTTGGATCAGAAGAAGCCACGGACAAGTGGACTACTATATGACCCAGTTTCTTACAGGACATGGCTGTTTCAGGCGCTACCTGAACAAGTATGGTCATGATCCTGAAGTTGTATGCTACCTTTGTAATGAAGACGATGAGACTGTGGAACATATTTTCTTCCACTGCCCTTATTATGCAGGCCAACGGGAAATCGTCAACAGACGCTTAGGAGTAGATATAAGTCCAGAGAATGTTGTAGGGCTTATGATAGAGACCCCAGAAAACTGGGAATGTATTAGGAGTATGTGTGTGTGCATTATGGTAGAGCAGCGTAGGCTAGAAAGACTGCGTAACTCTTCCTCGCAGCACCCAACAACCAGGTAGAGCCACCACAGGGCTATGCTCGGCCCCTTGCGAAAATTTATACTTCAGGAGTGGTTCCGCAAGGGGTATCACAAACGAGCCGTAGGGGAGTGTTCTTTAGAGGTTTTTTAGTGGGTGCGGGTCCCACACTACCGTCACTAGGACGGTGTCTGTCAAGATTTTTTTATCCTATGAACACTCTAATTAAAAAAAAAAAAAAAAAAAAAAAAAAAAAAACATAAAAAAACACATACACATACACATACACATACACATACACATACACATACACATACACATACACATACACATACACATACACATACACATACACATACACATACACATACACATACACATACACATACACATACACATACACATACACATACACATACACATACACATACACATACACATACACATACACATACACATACACATACACATACACATACACATACACATACACATACACATACACATACACATACACATACACATACACATACACATACACATACACATACACATACACATACACATACACATACACATACACATACACATACACATACACATACACACCCGTGTGGTGGCGGGTCCTAGAATACCACCTCAGTAAGTCACCGCTGGTCGTACGAGGCGACTAAAGGGACACACGGGGATGGCCTCTCTCCGATAGGTGCCAGGGAGGTGGAAAGACTCTGACAGTACCTCTAGTAGTGGCCGGGTCGATTCCTCTCGGAGAAAGGCAAGCAGCTCGCAACCGCCGATCAAATGAACAGGTATCTCCTGGACAGTCCGCGAACACCTGTTCAAGGACTGACAAATGCGAGAAGGCGACATCAGTCTTCTGCGGGCAGACTATAACAACCGCATGTGTGATTACATTATAAATCAAAATGGTTGGTCCTATAAGGAACAGTTTTACGGTGCAGGGAGTCGGAACCCCAGTGCCGGCGACAGGGAGGGGTGAGCAAGCGGCCCCCCGTCGTCGATATCCAGCGACCGCAATGCCTCGGTGGTGGGCAACTTGGCCACCGTTGCAGATAATATCGCAAGAACCAATAAGAATAACAACATGAACAGGGAAAGAAACGTGGAGGAACTCCCCTCCACTGTAAATAAGAATGGAGAAGATGAAAGTGCCTTCTTCAGGAAGAGCACGAAAATGGCTAGATCCCCTGTGGGACCAATAGCTCAGCCGGCAGTCCCCAAAAGGCCAACCCCAATGGTCGAAAAGGAGGCAGAAGCGCCGGTAAGGTCCCCGCCTGTGGATAACAGGCAGGTGGAAGACGTCACCGAGCTCAGTCAGCTCTCAATCTTAATTGAGCAAGTGCTTGAGATGGTGAACGCCAAAGGTGTTCGACATATCAACCAGGGTATGAAGGATACCTTTGGTAAGATGAAAGCACTGTGTAGCAGTGCTAAAGAGAAAATGAAAGTACTAGCTGAAGGACATACGGTCTCTCAGGTAGTGTCTACGGCTGCAGACACCCCGAAAAGACCTAGGGAGAGTCTGACTGGCACACGGCCCACCCCCCCAAAGAAGAGTCGTCACCTGGAGCCCTCTGGGGCAAACAGGACGACAAATAGGGTCAGTCCGATTGCAGCTAAAACACAAAAAAAAGCTGAACAGACCAAACCGGTGAGAGGGAACAGTCGGGAAAAGCCAGCAGAACAGGAGAGCAGGCCCAAGGTTGCCAAGGTTTCCAAGGAAACTAAAGAAGGGAGCCCAAAGAGGCAAGCGAAGAAAGAAGGGTGGACCAAGGTGACCCATAAGGTGCCGAAGCCCAAGAAGGTCGCCGGTAGGCCCGATGCTATCATCGTGTCTACAAAAGGCGACATGTCCTATGCAGACATTCTCCGCACCATAAAGGGGAATGATGCACTCAAGGACCTAGGAGAGAATGTTACACGCATTCGAAGGACGCAAGGTGGTGACTTGCTCCTCCAGTTGAGAAAAAAGCCCAGTGCGGTGCCGCAGAGCTACGAGGTAGCTGTGCAGCAAGTCCTAGGCGATAAGGCAACAGCAAGAACACTCACAAAAGAAGTGTTCTTGGAGGTTAGGGACATAGATGAGGTCACCACTAGGGATGACATCATAGAGGCTGCCCAGCAGCAGATAGGAGAAGGTAGGAAGCTAGGTGGGATAGTGAAGAGTCTGCGTAAGTCTTTTGGAGAGACGCAAACAGCTCTTCTCAAGGTGCCGGTGGAAGTCGCCAATAGGGCCATAGAAAGGGGGCACCTTAGAATAGGATGGGTTAGGTGCAGAGTCAGGTTGAAACAAACCAACACTCTACAGTGTTTTAAGTGCTGGCACTACGGGCATATGTCTCGCACATGTACCAGCACTGAAAACAGAGTGGACTGCTGCATAAAATGCGGGCAAAAGGGGCACAAAATTAAAGTGTGCAGAGCTGCGGCTTGCTGTGCGGTTTGCAAAGACCAAAAGCGGCGAGACGTGGATCATATTGTGGGCAGCAAAAACTGTCTAGCTTTCCAGGACGCAGTCAAAAAGACTCATAATTAAGGTCCTGCAGGTAAACCTAAATCATTGTGAGGCAGCTCAAGATCTCTTGACGCAAACCTGCTTTGAAGAAGGCATAGACGTTGTTCTAATCAGTGAACAATACAAAAACCTAGCTACATCAAACTGGGTTAGTGACAAAACTGGCAAAGCGGCGATCTGGGCTTGTGGAAGCAAGCCCATTGACGATAAGCCGCTGACCACCGAAGTGCATTTTGCTAGGGCAAAAATAGCCGGGGTACATTTCTATAGCTGCTACCTACCACCGAGCTTAGAAATGCACGACTACGATAGGGCCTTAGATAACATAGGGAACCATGTTAGGAGTAGTCATCCAAACATCGTAGGCGGGGACTTTAATGCCTGGGCTGCCGAATGGGGCAGTCGCTTCACAAATGTAAGAGGCCAGGCAGTCATTACAGCCTTCTCCTTATTAGGCGCGGTGCTGCTTAACACAGGCAATAAAAGCACCTTTGAGCGAAATGGCAGGACGTCAATCGTTGACATATCCTTTGCCAGCTCCAATATAAGTAGAACGATCTCTTGGCAAGTAAGTGATATTTACACTCATAGTGACCATAGAGCCATATTAATGAAGGTAGATAGACACCGCAGCAGAAGCACCCAGGAAAGAGTAATCAATGGTTGGAAAGAGGACACTCTGGATGAGGGCGTCCTTAGATACCTCATCACAGAGCAGCAAAACGTTGCCCTGCATGGTAATACCTCTGACGCGAAGGCAACATCACTTTCCAACCTATTGACTTCTGCCTGTGACGCCTCCATGGCGAGGAAATGCAATGGTGGCCCAAGATGGAAGCCAGCCTTTTGGTGGAGCCACGAGATCGCGGACTCTAGACGTAAATGCATACGGGCTAGACGAACCCTATGCCGATGTAGAAATGAGGAGGAACGGGAAATCCTCAGATCGCACTTCAAGGACGCCAAAAGGGAACTAAAGAAAGCGATAAAGCTAAGTAAAGCCTCGCACTTTAACACCCTGCGTGATGGTATGAACACCAACCCTTGGGGTGGGGCATATAAGGCAGTAATGAGCAAGATAAGAGGACATCGAGCAAACGCTCCGGCCTGTCCTCAACTCTTGCGCACTATAGTCGAGACCCTCTTCCCAATACAGGGGGACCACTATAATGAACCTGCTGAAGCAGATGTTTGGACTGACGGGGTAGGTAGATTCCAACAAGAAGTAGATGTAGGAGAGGTATTAGAGATTGCTAGTACCTTCGCAAACAACAAGGCGCCGGGACTAGATGCAGTACCCAACAAGGTGCTGAAGATAGCGGTAGACGCGAACCCCACGTTATTCGCAAAAGTGTACACAGACTGTATGCAGACAGGGACTTTTCCGGAAATCTGGAAAAGACAGAGACTGGTACTAATACCAAAAGGTAACAAACTACCAGGCGAGGCTAGTTCATACAGACCGCTCTGTATGATTGACACAATGGGGAAAATACTAGAAAAAATAGTAGCTAGCAGGCTTAGCACCTTCGTAGAAGAAGTAGGTGGTCTATCGGATGACCAATACGGTTTTAGGAGGAATAGGTCAACTGTAGACGCGATCAGTAGGGTCAAACAGATTGCGGAAGAAGCAATAGCAGGAGATAGGTGGCGAGGGGGCCAGAAGAAGTACTGCGCTATAATTACCCTTGATATAAAAAATGCCTTTAACTCGGTGAGTTGGCATCATATCATGCAGGCGCTGCGTAACCTCAACACGCCTCAGTACTTGCTCAGTATTGTCGGTAGCTACCTGAGTGACCGTACACTTGCGTACGACACTGAGGAAGGCCGAAAACAATACCAAGTTACAGGCGGCGTTCCACAAGGATCGGTTCTTGGACCGCTCCTGTGGAACATAGTATATGATGGGGTATTACGCCTACCACTGAGGAATGAGGTTAAGATCATCGGATATGCTGATGATATTGCCGTCATTATAGTTGGAAAGCATCTGACGGAGGTGAAAGACTACAGCACCGATGCCACGCAAAGGGTAAAGCAATGGCTTACTGAGCACGACTTAAGGTTAGCTAGGGAAAAAACTGAGGCGGTTCTCATCTCAAGCAGAAAGAAACTTGAGGATGTGACGCTCAGTATAGACGGATTGAGTATCCGTACGGGCACATCAATTAAGTACTTAGGCGTACTTATAGATGCAAGGCTGAGCTTTAAAGCGAATATTATCGCAATGAGCGAAAAGGCAGCCAGAGTGCAAATGGCGCTCGCAAGAGTTATGCCAAACATCGGGGGCCCAAGGCAGGTAATACGATCCCTCGTATCACGTGTCACCCTATCGGTGTTAATGTATGCAGCCCCTATATGGGCATCAGCGCTTAAAAAGGCAACCTACGCCCGACACTACAACGCTGTAGTGAGACGTAGCAGCCAGAGAGTCTGCAGCGCTTTCCGGACTGTATCCGGTGATGCCATCCAAGTCCTAGCTGGTATAATGCCGGCTGACTTGACTGCGCAGGACTACCAAGCGCAATATAATAAGAGGCACAGCCAAATCCCTATTACCTACGATGAAGGTGAGCCAATTAGGGATTGGCAGCAAAGGTGGGATGCAACAAGCAGGGGGAGGTGGACGCACCGACTGGTGCCGAATATAGAAACTTGGATCAGAAGAAGCCACGGACAAGTGGACTACTATATGACCCAGTTTCTTACAGGACATGGCTGTTTCAGGCGCTACCTGAACAAGTATGGTCATGATCCTGAAGTTGTATGCTACCTTTGTAATGAAGACGATGAGACTGTGGAACATATTTTCTTCCACTGCCCTTATTATGCAGGCCAACGGGAAATCGTCAACAGACGCTTAGGAGTAGATATAAGTCCAGAGAATGTTGTAGGGCTTATGATAGAGACCCCAGAAAACTGGGAATGTATTAGGAGTATGTGTGTGTGCATTATGGTAGAGCAGCGTAGGCTAGAAAGACTGCGTAACTCTTCCTCGCAGCACCCAACAACCAGGTAGAGCCACCACAGGGCTATGCTCGGCCCCTTGCGAAGATTTATACTTCAGGAGTGGTTCCGCAAGGGGTATCACAAACGAGCCGTAGGGGGAGTGTTCTTTAGAGGTTTTTTAGTGGGTGCGGGTCCCACACTACCGTCACTAGGACGGTGTCTGTCAAGATTTTTTATCCTATGAACACATACACATACACATACACATACACATACACATACACATACACATACACATACACATACACATACACATACACATACACATACACATACACATACACATACACATACACATACACATACACATACACATACACATACACATACACATACACATACACATACACATACACATACACATACACATACACATACACATACACATACACATACACATACACATACACATACACATACACATACACATACACATACACATACACATACACATACACATACACATACACATACACATACACATACACATACACATACACATACACATACACATACACATACACATACACATACACATACACATACACATACACATACACATACACATACACATACACATACACATACACATACACATACACATACACATACACATACACATACACATACACATACACATACACATACACATACACATACACATACACATACACATACACATACACATACACATACACATACACATACACATACACATACACATATACACATACACATACACATACACATACACATACACATACACATACACATACACATACACATACACATACACATACACATACACATACACATACACATACACATACACATACACATACACATACACATACACATACACATACACATACACATACACATACACATACACATACACATACACATACACATACACATACACATACACATACACACATACACATACACATACACATACACATACACATACACATACACATACACATACACATACACATACACATACACATACACATACACATACACATACACATACACATACACATACACATACACATACACATACACATACACATACACATACACATACACATACACATACACATACACATACACATACACATACACATACACATACACATACACATACACATACACATACACATACACATACACATACACATACACATACACATACACATACACATACACACATACACATACACATACACATACACATACACATACACACATACACATACACATACACATACACATACACATACACACATACACATACACATACACATACACATACACATACACATACACATACACATACACATACACATACACATACACATACACATACACATACACATACACATACACATACACATACACATACACATACACATACACATACACATACACATACACATACACATACACATACACATACACATACACATACACATACACATACACACACATACACATACCCACACACATACACATACACATACACATACACATACACATACACATACACATACACATACACATACACATACACATACACATACACATACACATACACATACACATACACATACACATACACATACACATACACATACACATACACATACACATACACATACACATACACATACACATACACATACACATACACATACACATACACATACACATACACAGACAGTTCCAACACTTGGGCACGGAGCATTAAAATTTGGACTTCAACTTCAATTTGATTTTTTCAAATTTAAATTTAATTGATTAAATTAAATCGCAGTCTTTGGCGTTGCCAGACAGTCCCTATAATTTGGCGCGGAGCGTTAAAATTTGTATTTGTATTTAAATTTGATTTTAAATTTAAATCAAACTGAAATTCTGCCAATGGACAGTCCAGCGGTGGGCCCTGCCCACACTGGGCCACACGACACCAGGATCGAGCAGGAAACTGATCCTTTTGCAAGACGTGCGATGCTTCAGCGGACTCCACAGAAGGAGCAATGTCTACAAACGACCCTAAGCGACGGCCAAGGAAACTACTAGCCAAAAACCGTAAGCGATGCAATCGCCAAAATTGGAAGTATCCTGGAAGCATTGTTGGCCATAATATTTCTCAAGGGCCAGCGTCATATAAACCAGCTAATGAAGGATGAAATCACCAACCTGATGAGCATCCAAAAGAGGGCTGAAACGCTTTGCGCACGAGCGAAAAGCAACCATAATTCTTATCAGACTATCCAAGTTGAAGCTACAAGGGCCAGTAAGTTCACCCAAACATACTCAAAGATCGGAGAACTAAATACTACCCAAAGTGATTCTCGTAAGAACACTCCTAAGAGACCGAGGGAATCACTATCCGGGAGCCGTCAAACTCCGCCCAAAAAGGAGAAGGGTACTGTTAGGCCCTCCACTGCGTCTATACTTCCCAAAGTCGGAAAATGGCAACGAATATGCAGTCACTCTCATTTGTGACTTAACTAAATATTTAGTTGCAATTCCCATATCGAATAAAAGCGCAACAACAGTCGCTAAAGCAATTTTCGAGTCTTTTATTCTTACTTACGGTCCAATGAAGACGTTCATTACGGACATGGGTACAGAGTATAAGAACTCAATAATCACAGATCTTTGCAAATATTTAAATATTAAAAATATAACGTCTACCGCTCACCACCATCAAACAGTAGGTGTAGTCGAAAGAAGTCATATAACTTTAAATGAATACACACGATCCTACATATCAGTTGATAAGAATGATTGGGACGTATGGCTTCATTATTTCGTCTATTGTTTTTTCGTCTTGTTTTTGGTACGACAAATAAGTTACCCAGAAATATCACTAATATAACTAGCATAGAACCACTTTATAATATCGAAGATTATTCGAAAGAAATCAAATTTAGGTTAGAAATAGCATACAAAAGAGCTAGGTTAATGTTAGAAAAATCTAAGGCTTTAAGGAAACAATAATACGATAAAGATACTTCAGACTTCGAATTAAAGATAGGAGATAGAGTTATACTAAGAAACGAAACTGGTCATAAACTAGATCCAGTATATTTAGGCCCTTACATCGTAGAAAAAATTGAAGACAAAGACAATATAATAATTATAGATAATAAACAGAAAAAACAAAAAGTTCATAAAAATAGGCTAAGGATATATAATAAATGAAACGCTTAAAAAAAAAAAATTATAAAGAAAAAGGTGTGATCAACCAAAAAAAAAAAATAAGTTAACGTAGTTCAGTAAATATATATATAATTTTTATTTTTCTATTAAACAAAAAATGTTTGTCTCAACATTGCAAGTACTACTTAATAATTAATAATTAATAATCAAAAAAAAAAAACAAAAATACAAAAAAAAAAACCCAACTTAACGCAATTCATTAAATATATAAAATTTTTCTTTACCTCTCCGTCCGAACAATGTAAATAATGCTATAGAAATAATAATAATATACATATACAAAAAAAAGTAACCAAAAATGACTACACGACTATTACGTCATTTCTTTAAAAAGGGAGGTGTAGCATACCACCTTCAATGTTATGACACCTTGTCATACATAATACATATAAAAACATAATACTAATAATAAATACTAAATTCACATAACATTGCCTAATGAGTTAACATAGTTTAAACTTAACATAACCTAACATAGCTTAACATAGCCTAACTGCAGCACTGCAAGATCACTCTGAATGTGACAAGTGGTCAATAAAGACATAAGTCGGAAAAGCGCCAAATATTCAAACTAAAAGTGAACAAATTAAATTAAACATTTCATCAGCTACCACATAAGAGCGACATTTCTTCTTTCAAAATTAGTCTCCCAGCAGAAAAGTTTAAAGACGTTCGCGCTACTTCCTTTTGGCCGCCCAAATCTATCTATCTATCTATCTATCCTTCTGCCCTTCAGCTAGTACTTTCATTTCTTAGCTCATTAGCTCATTAGTCCCCTTTTACGACAAGCCGAGTCCCCTGAGGTAGTATTCTTACCCCGCCACCACACGGGAGTGCTGCTCATCTCTCGCTTCTGTTGCACATCTCGTCATGACGGTCACGTTTCATCATCCTAATAATGATTCCATATGCCCTCTCCCAAAGACATTTGTCTGCCATCAAAACTCACGGCCTGAGCGGAGCTTCTAAGAACGACTCCAGTAACTCCCTCTCCGTAGCGAACCTAGAGCATTGCATGAGGACGTGCTCCGCTGATTCCACAGCATCCGAGCAGAAGAGGCACCGGTCCGAGTCCACATGGTGGAACCTGAAGAGGTACCCCCTAAAGCGGTCGTGGTTGAACAGGAATTGAGTCAAGTGATAGTCAACCACTTTATGCTCACATCCCGCCCATTCTGCCAAGTCAGGAATGAGCTGGTAGGTCCATCTCCCTTGTTGTGACCTCTGCCACATAGCCTGCCACGCTCTTTTTAGCCACTCGTGGATTTCAGTCCGGCTAACACCTTCTCGGGAAAGGTATTGCGCTTCGATCTCCAAGTGGACCCTAGACCCTCTGATGAGTCTAAGAGCCATGGTCCTTGATACTGCACGTGCGTTGTTTAGATAAGTTGCTTTCTTGTTGACATCCTTCCAGATAGGGGCAGCGTATATGAGGGTCGACTTCGTGGCCGACGCAAGCAGCCTCCTAGCTGGCATATTGGGTCCTCCCACGTTGGGCATTAGCCTTGCCAGCGCTGCAGCTGTCATCGCGGCTTTCCTGCTGGCGTATATCGCATGCTCCTTGAACGACAGCCTATAGTCAATAGGACTCCCAGGTACTTAAGAGTTCTGGCAAAGCAGTGTAACTCCACACCTCTGGGCTTGCTGATGCACAATATGCCGTTGTACATTATGTTCCACAAGATTGGACCAAGTAACGACCCTTGTGGAACACCTGCAGAGACATAGTGTCTTTTCGGCCCGGCATCAGTGTCATACCCCATTGTGCGCATAGCACCGAGAATGTTTGGCCATCTCGCCATATTGAACGCTTTCTTGACGTCCAGCGTGATGATGGCGCAGTACTCCTTACTGCCGCCTAGCCATCTGTCACCGTCGAGAGCCTTTTTGGCTACATCTCTTACTGCCGTGAGGCGCTAGCTGCTTGCAGCATTTGTGGGCCCCTTACCTTTCGGCAACAGGACAAGTCTCATGCTTTTCCACCGCTTTGGATAGACTCCGTTCAGGAGACACTGTTGGAAGGTGTCCCTGAAGATTTCCGGTTTTGCAATGGCAGCTGCTTTGACTATAACTCCTGGGATTCCATCGAGACCAGGGGCTTTGTTGTCCTTAATCTTTGGCAGCTTCGACGACCTCGCATGATGTAACACATGGGAAGTCAGGGTCCGGGGTTTCTTGCGCAGGTTGCCATAATGTGTCCTGCGTCGGGAACAGTTCTGCCACAATGTTGGCCAATACGACCGGATCCTTTGGAGTTCCTCCACCAGCTTTTTTCAGCTTTTTTTTTGTTATTTTATAGGCGAGACCCCAAGGATCTTCGTATACGCTTGTTGCTTCTTACGTTAAAAGCATTCGCTTTGGCGGCTGATATGGCATTACGCAGCTCTGCGCGCTTGATTCTGTATGCCTCGTGAAGTTGGGCTTTTTGAAGATCGTCTCTGGCTTGTTGCGCTTGCCTCCTTGCACTGAAGCATTCAGTTCGAAGCTGATGAAGAGAGACACTCCACCAGTATACAGGTGGCTTGCGTTTAGCCTTCCGTTTTCTCGGCATCGTTGCATCGCAAGTTGCTTCCAGCATGTTCATAATCGCCGTCACCATGGTCTCCGCCTGTCCATTTGTGGGTTCCAGAAGCTCGATCTGGTAAGCCAGCATGTCGTTGTCCAGTTTCCTGGTGTCCCATGCCTGCCCTAGGGCACCTCTCTGTTGTCTTTGTGAGGGCCTTGTTGTTCGTACGTTAAACGAAATTAAGGCATGGTCACTCATCGTTACGTCGTCGTGTACCAACCATTTGGCGGTGGGGGCTAGCCTTCTGCTAACAAAGGTGACATCAATGAATGATGTACCTCTGTCGTTGTTAAACGTCGGCTTAGCCCCATCGTTCAGCAGAACCAGTTCTAGTTGGCTCATTGCATCTATCAAATCCCGTCCCCTGGGATTGTATATGCGGCTGCCCCATTCTAGCGCCCATGCGTTGAAGTCACCTGCAATGACTACCGGGCTACGCCCTCTCGCATGGTACACGAGCATATTCAGCAGCTCCTCGAACTGTTCCGCACTATCACTAGGTGGAGCATAGCAACAATAGAGATGCACGCGTTGAACTTTTGCATAAGCAATGCCGCGCATTGGCACGCTTTCTTTATCTTCTATGAAGAGGCTGCTGCAGCATTTGACTGCCGCCTTTCCTGTCGCGTCCACAACCACCCCTGAGTTTCCTGCATCCGGGGAGTATGGTTCACTCAGGAGCATCACGTCCACACTGCGCTCAATAGCTGTCTGGGCCAGGAGACTCTGTGCAGCTGCGCAATGATTAACATTCAGCTGTACAATGTTAATTTGCATCATCTTGACGGCTCATGGCTCCTTTTGTGACGCTGCCTTTGTAGGTTGGGCATTTAAAGCCACCTGTCGGGTGATTTCTGTAAACATTGTCGCAACAGATAAGACATCTTGGCGGTCTTTCACAGCCCTTCGCCTTGTGTCCTTGTTCTCCACACCAGACAGCAGTCCGAGTGATCGGTTGCCTTGCAGTGGGTAGCCAGCCCTGTGCCCGTAACCCAGGCACCTGAAGCATCTCGTGAGACGTGTATCTTGGGTGATGCGGCACCGTGACCAGCCTACAGTTACAGAGCCTTTTTTAAGAACGGTAGTCGCATCGTTCATGCTGAGCATTACTGTCGCTACTTGGGTACCATCACGCATCTTGCGCAGACCACGCACATCGTCTGGGTTCACCAGGATGCCCTCAAACTGAGAGACCAGGCAACTATGGAGCTCTTCTGTTGTAGTTACCTCATCCATTCCACCGCAGATTACCGCCATTCTTTGCGCGCCCGTGCGGACTGCAACTATCTTGCGAAGTGATTCCTCAATCGCTCCTCTATATGTTGGCATACTTGCGGATGCTTTTCCCTCTACCTCTAGCAATAACTCTCCCTGTTGGGTCTTTCTAATTTTTTTGACATGATTGCCAAAATCATTCAGGCTCAGATCCCCTTTAAGTTTTCGGAGCGTATCAGCATACGAGGCATCTCCTGTCTTTTTGATGATGATTGCCTCCGGCTTCTTTCGCAGTCGCTTGGGTGTCACCTTTGTCCACTCCACCTTCTTGTTACCCTCCTTGGCAACGGATGCAGAGCTGGGAGGACCCAACAACTTTCTCTACCAGAAGATCCTTACCACCCCACATTCGAAATACAAGTTGGTCTTGGAACTTGTAACTTGTTAGACATGAAAACAAGTGCAAATGTATACGCTGCTTTAGAAAAGCTAACTTTGTATTGTTAAATTCTATTTCCCAAGTTAATTTATTTCTAATTTTTTTAAAGCGTTTTTAGGGATGTTAAATACAAAAAACAAAAAACATAAAAATCAAAGTAAACGGATATTATTTAATTATTTGAGCTGCTCCAACAGCCTGCTCTCTATTCCTCTATTTATCTACTGGCATGTCAGTTGTGATCAATTTATTTTATAATGCACTTAACTCTTTTATAGAAAAATGTGTTCGTATTTCTATCCGACAAGCTCGGGTAAGCCTCCTTGCTTTATTTAAAACTAAAACATTCCAACAGTTTTATAGTTTTTTTTAACATGAAGCGAAAGTCTGTCTACTCGAATTACTGCTGTCTACGCATATAAAATTCCAAACTCGAATGGTATTTTCACCCCTCTCCTGAACGAAAATTCACTGGTTAAGGATCTTCATTCAATAAGTAAGCCACTGCTCAATTTTTTTCGCTGTCCTTAGAAACTGCCTCTTTTCCTTCCGTTTGGAAGAAAAAATCATTTATAATTCCTTTGTTTAACAAGGGCAATTAGTCTGATGCAAGCAATTATAGAGGTATCTCTAATTTGTCGGCTATACCGAAATTCTTCGAGAATATCATTATCTCGCACTTGGAACATTCCTGTAGATACATTATATCTCCTTTTCAAGACTGATTCGTAAAACGTCGTTCAACGATGACAAATTTATTGGAGCTGACATCCTTTGTGACAAAAACTAAACCTATTCGGGGTTTCACCAAAACAACATAGTTTGATTGTGAGCTATTTGACTGACAGAATTCAAATAGTTCTCTTTTAAGATACTCATTCTGACCCAATTCTTGTCACATCTGGAGTTCATCAAGGTAGCCACTTAGGCCCTCTCCTCTTTACACTTTTCATCAATGACATTTCGTTGGTCTTATGTATTCGGATGATGTTAAGCTCTATTATCAATTTAAAATCGACTGCTGTCATTTTCGCATTTAAGCCGACCTAGAAGGCTTCTATTCATGGTGTAGTGCAAACGTTTTGAACAACTCCAAATGCAAGCTGATGACATTCTCACGTGCCAGTCCAAAGTTGATATCTTACAGTTTTTGTGGTCTATTTTTCTGGTTGATGATCTGGGTGTCCGTTTGGACCCCAAACTTAAGTTTGGTAATCATATATCCTCAATGGTTAATAAAGCTATGGGCGTGCTCGACTTTATAAAGAGAAGAGTATACCCTTTAAAAATTAAAGGTCTCTCACGGGGTGTATCCAACTTGAAAAATATTAAAAATATTTATTTATTTTTTAATTTTAAGAGTATTTTCTACCTTTAATACCGTTTACCGAGCGTGTTTATTTTTTTTTCATTATGAAAAGCATATCCTACTTGTAATATCCTTTACTGAAAGTATACTCTTTAAAAATTTAAGGTCTTTTACGGGGTATATCCGACTTGAAAAATATTTTTGTTCTAAAAATTTAAAGAGAAGATCCTACTTGTAATAGCCTTTACCGCTCTTTAATATTGTTTCTGGTTCTTCACAATTTGTAATATCGTTTAAATCAAATAAAAATACAAAATAAAATCGTCATCTGTAGCTCGTGTGAAAGCCTGCTATGCCAATTGACACCAAAATTTGCTAATTCGCTTCCTAATCCAAAAATTAGAAACCGGTATTTCGCCAACCTTGGGAAAAACCTCCACTCCGAGTACCTTTAAACCTTTGCCAATTTGTGTGCCTAAGTCTACTATACAAAATCCACCAATTACAAGATCTGCAGCAAAAGAAACTTCGTTGCTCCAGAAAATAGCGTTGTGCGAATTCATTACTGTCACTGATAAGCTAAGTCAATTCGAATCCAAGATAACTATATCCTCTGATGTTTCGTTGTATACTTATATGGAATTAAGTGGCAAGTTATATTTATTAATTTATTTCACTTAGTTCTACAGTTTTTAATCTTTTTTTTTTTAGCTCTTTATGGTGTCGCTTTCTTAGTGGTGGCTTCAAACTCGATTGCAGCTGGTCTGTCATCGACTTAACTATCGATGGGTGGAACTTGTTCGCGATGTATCGGGACTGCCACATCTAATCCCCCTCCGATGCTGCTGCTGGTCAATGAATTTAAGTACCTTCTCGGCCACTGCGTGTTGTTTGTTTCTCCGGAGGACCCTGCTGGTTACTAATGGTTGATCAGCAGCAGGAGAAGATGCTGGAGCTTCTGTAAACGCAGCTTTAATGCGAGGAGGTTCTGAGATCTTTTCGATGGGTTTTTAGCTGTGCCATTGTCGCTCTTAAATGCCCAATAAATTCGCTTTCGATATATTCCTCCGATGGCTTGTCGAAAAATTCTCCAGGTAGCCGTAGAGTGGTTCCGTAAACAAGCTCAGCCGGAGTAGCGTTGAGATCTTCTTTTATTGTAGCTCGTAGGAGTACAAGGAGTACAATAGGAATGCTATCTGCCCAATTGGAGTTAGTGTGACATTTGATTGCGCTCTTTAAGGTCCTGTGCATTCTCTCGATCTATATAAGTAAGGCAATACCTTAAATTTTCAGATATTGGCAAAGCTCCGATTATGTCGACGTTTATATGCTCGAATCGTTTGTCAGGAAGGTTGAATTTCTGCAAAGCGGCCTTATTGTGCCGTCCGATTTTAGCTCGCTGACAGTTGTTGCAGTTGCCAACCCAGCGCGCGATGTCCCTTTTTATGTCCTTCCACACGAAATGTTCGGTGATAAGCCTTACGGTAGCCCGCTTGCCTGGATGCGATAATTTGTGCAGTGAGTTAAAAATTTGCTTACGAAAATCCTGTGTAATATATGGACGGATTCGATTTTGAGCTGTATCGTAGTACAGTGCTGCCTTGGAGAGCTATGGAGCTGCTGTTTCAATTCCTCATCCATTTGTTGACTCTCAGCCAGGTTTTCGAAGTCAATTTGATCCTCATTGAAAATAGCTTCCACCCTGGAGAGTACATCGGCAATGATATTATCTTTACCAGGAATGTGCTGAATATCTCTAGTGTATTCTTTGATGAAGCTAAGCTGGCGTGTTTGCTTGGGCGTAGTCTTTTCTGGATTCTGCTGAAATGCAAAAGTTAGGGGCTTGTGACCGGTTAGTATCGTACAGCTGCGGCCTTCAATCATGTGAGCGAAAGTATTTCACGTGCAGGACTAGCTTTGCATTGGTAGATGGTTGCGCTAATGCTGTGACTTGAGCCAAATCGTGCTTACACTGCTCAAAAATTTTTGTAAAGCCTCTTCGTTCCATATAATTGGTGTTTTGTCTTTCTTCCGATTGTCTTTTATGAGTCTTTTTAGCACCCCTTGTTTATATGCAGCATTTGGTAAGCAACACCTATATACGTTAAGCATTGCAAGAAAACTTTTGAGTTCATGTGCCAGTTTTGGCTTCTGGAAGTCTGTAATTGCTACAATTCGATCCTAAATTGGAATAATACCCTCTTCTAAGATTCGATATCCAAGGAAATTTACTTGCTATTGACCTAAAATGCATTTATGCGCAGTCCGTTTTGTCGCAATCGATTGAAGACGTTCCTCACGTGTTGGAAGTGCTCTTCAGCGTTTTGAGATGCTATACAGATGTCGTCTATATAAACTATTACATAATCCATATCGCGAAATATTTGATCCATGAATCGTTGGAACGTTTGGCTCGCGTAATGATGGCCGTTTTGTTGCGATGCTCAGGTACGATTGGGATCTGATGATATGCCCTTGATACGATATATCAATTATTGTTATATGAGAAGTCATGAATATGCGGCAGTGGATACCTGTCAGGCCTTGTGACATGATTCAGCCGTCAGTAGTCTCCGCAAGGTTCCATTCATTGACTGCTGCTGGGGCTACAAATGCCTTGCTTTAGCATATAGTCAAATTCTCTTTTGGCGATTGCCAACTTTTCTGGATTTAATCGACGCGCTTTGCTGACCACTGGTTGATCCTTTGTGAAGATATAGTGCTGAACAGCTGTCTTGTCGTTCCCAGAATTGTAGTTGCATGGGTTTGCCAGATCGCTGTATTCATGCAGAAGTGCTTCGTAGCGGTCATTGTTTGTGGGCGAAACTATGTGCAACTTTTCTACATCCATACTGCAGATGGATCCTCTGCCGAAAAGTTTTGTAGAGCTGTCGATGAGGAGCTTACGGCGTAGATCTACCACTAGATTGTATGCATGAAGGAAATCGGCTCAGATAATTGGTTTGGTGACGTCAGAGATGGTGAATGAGTGCAGCAATTTTGGTGCCGAATGTCTTGATTGGAGTTCCGTTTGCAGTATAAACTTTGTTTGTGGTCGTAGCTACGATCGGTGGGTGGTAAAATAGAAAAATCAGCTTCGGTGTCGACAAAAAAACGGACTTTAGTTGTTCTATCTGTTACGAATAATCTGCGGCTTTCATTAGCTCCCACTTCGTTAACCGCTGCTGTTGAAGTGGGCTTTAGTTTTTGTAGTGAGATTTTGAAATTCGCAGTGCTCTACGCATTTCCTCGCTTTGGCGCCAAACCTGGCGTGGTAATAACAAAATGGCGAAATAGATTTGGAATTGTTGTTTGAGCGGTCTTTTGTCGATGTATTGGATTTCATCTGCTTTATTCCTTGCGCAGCGCGTCAATTTCTGCCAGTTAGTTTCATGTGCCGCCGAAATCGAAGGTTTTCTCTGAGTCTCCATTACTTTGTCCGCTGCCAGAGACAGAGTGGTTAAGTCGCCGTCAATAATAGAAGCAATAGCGCGAACGTTGTCTGGAAGTTATTCCAACCAGAGTGTCTTGTTAACCTTCTCGGAGACATTGTTGTGTGCTAGCCTCCTCACTCGTTTCAACAATTGTGAAGGCTTCAGATCGCCTAACTGCATTTCATGAATGAGTTTGTTAAGTTTGCGCTCATCAGAATCGGTGTATTCCTTAATAAGGGTGTCTTTGATTGCATCATACTTGTTGATCACTGAAGGATCGCGCATGATGTCAATATTTATGAAATGCTGGGGCTCCAATGATGCAATGACATGGTGGTATTTTGTAGAATCCGTTGTTATGCCAGCAATTGCAAATTGCGATTCCAATTGTATAAATAACAAGTCCTAGATGGTATATTTCTGGCGGCTAGAGACTATACAGAAGTGTACACCGTCGTTTCGTTGTTGCTGTGGTTTAGACATATTCACAGAGTTTTATTGTGCTTTTTTGAATTTCACAATTGTTTGACTGAGTGTGTAGTGCGCAAATGTGTGCGTGATAGCATCAGCCAATTTTAGCAATTGATCTTCAAAAAAGGATACGCTTATGTTCTTGCGTCGGGGTCACCAAACTCAACTAGAGAGTTATGATCAAAGTGGTGTCACAAGAGGGGCGCTTGAGGATTTGTGTGTTGCCACCAAAGCTTTGTTTTTAAATGCTGTTAAGCAAAACAAGCCTGAAGTGTGCACTGTCACTGCTCGTACAAGTCATCATGATCAATTGGCAAAAATGTATCTTTCAAAATTTAGTGCCAAGCATTCAGTTTATAGGAATTTTAGGTGCCTTTTTAATACATTGATTGATGCCGATCATTCACTATCAAATGTAGAAAAATTCAATTACTTGCTATCATGTCTAACAGATGAAGCGTTAGGAGTAGTGAAACCATTTCAATTGTCAGTCAGCAATTATCAAAAGGCTTTGGAGAGTCTTGATGCTGTTTATGATAATAAATGCCTCATTTTTTTTGATACTGTGTCTCAATTGTTCGAATTGCCAAGCATGTCCAAGGCATCGCCAGGAGGTCTGCGATCAATTATTGATACAGTTTCTGCCATTTATTCATCGCTGTTGTCGCTGGAAACTGATAAGGATATTGCCAACGCTATGATTATCCATATGGTCATGTCTAAGGTGGACCAAGTGACCAAGTCTAGATACGAAGAACAGCTTGATTACGACAAGCTGCCTTCCTGGTCTGATTGCGCCACTCATTTAAATAGGCGATATCAATATTTAGCAGCAGAAGAGTCAACAAAGGCGAAAGGCAAGCCTAAAGATAATCCAAAGGGGCACAGTAAGGCTTCGTTTTCGTGTGCACAGGGCAATCAAGAATTGCAGAAATCTAGCAAGAAAACTGGACTCAGTTGCAATTATTGTCAGAGCCTGGAACACAAAATTGTTTTTAGCTCTATTTCTGTGACAGATCGTTTTGCATTCGTAAAGGGTAATAAACTATGCATAAATTGTTTAAATAGTGGCCATATAGTTTGAAATTGTAAAGCTTCGAAGTGTCGGGTATGCACAAAGTCTCACCATTCCCTACTTCATTGATATGAGTCAAGAGCTTAACAAATTCCTAGTGCCGCATACACAGGTCACGTGCTTAGCACTGACCAAGTTATTATACCCTTCGACCATTGAAAATGGTCAAAAAAGGGTATACTAACTTTGTGCAAATGTATGTAACAGGCAGAAGGAAGCATCGGAGACCCCATAATGTATATATATTCTTACTCAGGATCACAAGCCGAGTCGATTGAGCCATGTCTGTCTGTCTGTCCGTCTGTCCGTCTGTGTGAACGCACAGATCTCAGCTATTATAAAAGCTAGAGTTACCAAATTTGACAGGAAGACGCCTGTGTACTATAAGCTGATCAAGTTTATTTCAAATGTTAGGTGCCACGCCCACCGCCCCCGCAAATCAATAATTTAATTTTTGAACTTAATTTGTAAGCGCTGTATAAAAGATACAACTTTCTGACTTTAACACGCACTAAGCTCATTAAAATATCTATGTATTCTCGAAATTTCAATCCGATCGGACAATAAACACAGAAGTTATTTAAGAAAGTATGAGCATAAAACGAAGTGCTTGTATCAGCCAACAAGGGAGGCGGGCGAGCGCAAAGCGCGAGCGCCATCTGTCGGCAATAATTTAAAATCATGCGCTTTTATATATGTGTATGAATTTAACAAATTAAACTACACCGGAACATAGGTCGAAGGGTATCCCACTGTGGTTTTTTCTATTTTTTTATTTGATTTTTGAGTATAGAACAGCTGAACAAAGACTGTGTGAAAATTTTTATTCGCACTGTCCAACGTTTGCTTTCGGGCCAATTTCAAGTCAGGCTCCCATTTAAAAATGATCCTAGTAAACTTGGCAGGTCATTTCAAACGTCCGAAAGGCGTTATCTCCAGCTCGAACGCAAGTTATGTAAAGACGATGCACTGTCAGATATGTATCAAATATTTATGAAAGCAGGCCCCTAGTACGGTCATGTCTCTGTTAGGGGTGCTGACTAATTGTAGTCGAGCGAAGATAGTGAACAGCATACGCTAATGGATGCTCACACACTTCTTTGAGTGATGTACACAGAACGAACCAACGGAAGAGGCAACACACCAAACACGTAGGCACGGGTCTCACTCAGTGAGAGAATTTGCAGTTAGTCCTCTCACTGACTCTCGGTGATATAAAGAATACAAGACAGCAATGACGGTTGTTGTGTTTTCTCTATTCTTCTTTATTACAATTTTGACACAATACAATATTCATGTTGCTATACTAAATTCAAATAATGCTACCAATGCTCCGACACGGCCGATGCATGGCCGGGGGGTAGCCAGGTCTCCAGTATGCGGAGTCTGGATAACTGTCGCCCTCCAGTTTCATTCAGACTTCCCACGGTACGCGGGCTATCCCTTCCCGGCTACTCGTGGGACCAAATTATATGCGACTTAAAAAGCATCATCCCAGGTCGAAGCCTTCACGGCTGATCCAACACCAGCACTGCATCCATTGGGCTGATGGCTTCCACCCCCAATACAACGAGTCTAGTGCTGCTTTCTCGTCCAACAGCTATTCAGGCATGCAGCAGACCGTCAAGGTGATGTCCTCCGACGCTTCCGTGGCCTCTCAGAGGACAGGCCTCACGGAAGCAGGCTCCCAAATCCAGACGCTGCGACTGGACTCGGGGAACGCCTTTGTCAAAATGAAGACCCACGAGAAGAAGGGTTTGAGCAGAGCAGAGGCTCTTGCAATCGCCACTGTGCCCTCCGTAGAAACCAAGGATAAGGGGATGCGCGCTGACGATACCCTCCACGAACCCCAAGAGTCTTCAAAGAAGCCCAAGAGTGAAATTGGGCTTCACTTCGGCTGATCCAAGCAAAACTCTTTCACCGGACAAGTTGGCTACGGTGCAAGACAGCATCATTAAGGCAATGTTGCTACCCTCCACATCAGGTGTCGGTCCAGGTTTCGAGGACTGCATACCTGATGAATGGCTGCTCCTTGTGTGCGAGTATAGCAGCACTGCTGATTGGAATCTGAGTTCTCGAGAACTCACCTTATTCGACGATACTTCCCCAACAGCGCTGAATTACCAACCGCCACCGTTCTGGAGTACTTGGGTCTCAAAAATGTTTAATGCTTCTCGACGAAGCTGTGGCGGGTGGTACAACACAGCCTTAACGGCAAGACGACCTACCTCGTGATTAAACTTATCCTTAAAAACTCCACCCTCCCCCACTCCTGCAATGACCCTTTCATATTTCCAACCATTCGCCCTCAAGCAGCGGAAACGGTGACCCCACCGGCGTGACAGCAGTGGCTGCCGCTCCGGTGGCGTCTACCAGCGCCGCAGCCGCATTGGCGCTGAATACCTCAATCCCTGAACCCCCGTCATTTTGATGACAGTGGCCGGTGGTTGGCAGCGGGCGCCCCCTAGTCCCGTCAAATCCCACCACCAGCTCAATGCGAAAACCACCCGCAATGGTACATCCGGCGACCTCCCCCAAACAGTTCCTCCAGGCTGCCGAAGGGCATCCGAGGCAATGACTCTCGAGGGGACTAGGTCAATTGCACATTGGCGGCTCTTCTGTGGGACTTTCCAACGAGGTTAAATATCTAGGGGTTACTCTTGATAAAAGACTAAACTGGAACTCCCAAAGGCAACTCATGCCATGTGCGCCTGCAGAAGACTCTTTGGTAGGATCTGGGGTCTCAAATCCTGCACCATTCGGTGGTTATTTGAGATGATGGTAAGACCCATCGTCACCTACGGTGCCATTGTGTGGTGGCCTAAGGTTGCGCAGGTCACTGACATCAACAAATGCACTAAACTGCATAGGCTGCTTTGCCTGTCTTTGACGGGTGCACTTCGCACCTGTCCCACAGCAGCAATGGAATCAATTTTAAATTTGACTCCGCTGCATATTCAAATACAAGAAGTCGCCGCTATGAGTCTTCTTAGAATCAAGCTTCAATCCGGGCTTCTAGCTACCGAATCGGGGCATGCTAGACTTATCAAAGACATTCCTGGCTTAGAGATCTGCTCTAGATCAGATTCTATGACCAAGGAACTCTTCTTTGGCGCAAAATTCAGAACCCTCATCCCGGACCGGAGGGACTGGGATGCTGGCAACCCCATCAGTGACCCTCATGGTATACACTGGTATACTGACGGGTCAAAGACTGATCAGGGGGTTGGAGCCGGGATACATGGTCCCAACTCCAAAACCTCGATTGCTATGGGCAAGTGGCCCACGGTTTTTCAATCCGAGGTTCATGCCATCGAGTTTTGCTGTCGTCTTATCCTTGAGAAAGGGATCAGAGGAGCGAATATCTACATCTTCTTGGATAGCCAAGCTGCCATACTAGCCCTCTCCTTACAGAAATTAGGTGCAGCCTTCCTATGGAGGAGGAAAGCTGAACAGCTTTTGTCAAGACAGGGAGAGCATAATAGGTACAAAAGACCATCATGGTCGCAGTGCCTCGCCCCTTCTCTGTCAGGAGTTTTTCCAATGGCAAAATAGGCTTTTAATCATCCAAAGTTGTGCACTAATGAGGGAGAAAAAGTGTTAACCGAGACAAGACGGTGGGTACCGAGTGTGGATGAATTTAAATACAATCTCGAGGTAGATTAATTTATATTTATAAAGCCGACGAAGCGCAACATTTTGTCAGTTGCTTCTCGACTTTTCGATCCCCTTGCTATGTCCACTTATCACAAAAGCAAAAATTCTGCTGCAAAAATTGTGGAAACAGAAACTAGATTGGGACGCGACGATTCCTGCCTATCTTCATGCAGAGTGGATTCTGTTTATAGATAGTTTACGTGATCTCAGCAGAATAAAGCTGCCTCGATACGTCTGTAAGAGTCAATACAATCAATTGGAAATTCATGGCTTTGCAGACGCTTCGAGTGACGCTTATGGATGTTGCATATACGTATGTACATGGTATGAAGATGAAGTAGAGACAGTGTTGCTAACAGAAAAATCTAGAGTCGCTCCGTTGGCAAGACTATACCTTATCTTGAGTTGTGCGCTTCGCATTTGCTAAGCACTGTGTGGAAACATATTGCCCCTGTTCTGTCCTAAAAAGACAGCGTGAACTTTTGGTTTGACTCTCAAGTAACCCTTTGTTTGCTAGAAAAAGAGCCAGCGTCATTATCTACCTTTGTAGCTAATAGAGTTGCTGAAATTCAAGAGCGCTCTAATAATGTTATATGGCGACATGTACCGACTGAGTAAAACCCAGAGGTGCACGAATGAGATTATTAAATCATTATGGTTTAAGGGTTCAAGCTTCTTATATGACTCTGCCAAGAATTGGCCACAACTCTATAAGTTTGAGATCTGCGCAGAAGTACAAAGCTCAGAAAAAAAAATGTGTTTCAGTTCACAAAGTAGTTTATGAACAGGCAATATTAAATAGAATTTTAAAACTAATTGAACGACGATCGTCCTTCTCTAAAATTATTCGAATAGTAGCGTATGTCGTGCGATTCTATAAAGAAATTATCAACCCAATTCTGATGTCGTGTCGGCCATTGAAAGAATACTTGCCTTTTGGAAAATAGTGCAAATAGTGCAAGAACATAGATTTCAACGAGAAAAATTGTTGCCTGAAAAATCACACGTTTTGCAGCCAAGTATTCAGTCGTTAAACCTCTTTATGAATGAATTTGACGAATCTGGAATACATTTCAAAGTCATTCGTGTAGGTGGTAGGTTACTGCAGAGTAACATTCCCTACGATGCGAAATTTCCTCTTTTGTTGCCTCGAGACGAAAGTTTTGTCAAGATATTTGTACGCAATCTACAAATTAAAAATTATCACGCTGCGCAAAAGTATTGATGGTACTTTGAGGTAGCAAATTTGGTAAAGGTTAAATAGCTGCATGCGTCACCGATTTTGTTTAAATTTTTTTTACTGATAGGGCTATATTTATCATGATTTTAGGTGAAAAAATTATTTGGCGGTTTGCAAGGAGGAAGACTACGCCGCGGAGAGAGGAGTGGAGTGGATCTTCATTCCACCCAGAGCACCACACTTTGGAGGGCTATGGGAGGCGGCAGGGCCGCGAAGGGTCATGTTCTAACAATGCAGCCGCGCGAACACACGCCAGTTGCTTTTCAACATGACAAGCAATCCGTCTTTAAAGCGGTGTCGGTAGCTGTCGGCGCTCAAGCTGCGGTTTTGGCACAGCTGGTCCAGGGACTATATGCTCAGCCTCCAGCAGCGATCACAATGGACAACAGAGGCCAACAACTTAGAGGTGGGTCGCATGGTGCGGATACACGAAGACAACACGCCGCCCAAGAAATGACATCTAGGGCACGTCACCCGAGTCATCGCGGGAGACGACCGCAAGGTCCGAGTGGCAGAGGTGCAAACCGCAACCAGCCTCGTTAAAAGATCAATTCACGAACTGGATCCAATCCCATGGATCAAAGAACTGAAGTCCTTTAATGGAAAAACACAGCCATTCCAAGTTATTTGAAAGTGCTGATCCTACGTATCAGTCCCCCAAAACACACAACACACTCCCATCGCACTAATTTTGTTTTCGAGGAAAACATGGAGCTTTTGAGCGGGTTAACCGCATCATAACAGAAATTCGCACTGCTTTTGCACATCGTGAATATTGCACAGTATTATTCTTAGATGTTGGACAAGCATTCGGTAGAGTATGGTTGGATAGACTTATGTTTAAAACAATCAAACTGCTGGCTCAAAGCATACATAAGCTTCTAAAGTCTTACGTATACCATATATTATCAGCTAACAATATCCACATTCGCTGACGACACCGCAATATTGATTCGCTCCAGATGCCCAGTAAAAGCTACAATACAATTAGCACGCCAATTAACATGTGTAGAGCATTGGCTTGCACATTGGCGCAAACGATTAAATGAACAAAAATTCAAACAGATTACGTTTACCCTAAACAAACAAAGTTGCGCGCCCTTGGTTACGAACCACACGCGCATCCCACAAGCCGATGACGTAACATACTTAAGTATTCATCTGGAAAAGCGGCTCACCTGGCGGAAAAACATATAGGCCAACACAACGCACAAGCAAGCTGATGACTTAGGACGACGCACCTAGACTAAAAGTAAGGGACCTACACTGGCTTATAAACTCTCCCTTAAGCCTGGAGTACAAAGTCTTTTTGTATAACTCCGTTCATTTGGACCTATGGCTCCGAGCTATGGGGCAATGCATCGAGAAGCAACATCGTAAGTACAGCGAGCACAGTCTAGGATTTTGAAAATCTGAACATTACTGGAGCTCCTTAGAATGAGAATATAACCAAAGACCTACAAATAAATCTTGTCATTGAGTCAATATTATATTAAAAAGTAAAATATACAAGGAAAAAAAAGCCTTAAATCCCCTTGCAAGAAAACTTATTCGAGTAAGCAGCCAAAGCCGACTGCACCGCAACGACCAAATAACCAAGCGTTAAATTTGTTAGGCCACATAACATATTGTTAGTCTCTCCAAAGTTTTGGAAATAAATAAATACATTTAGAGAAACTATTATAAATTTTAATGGCGCCGCCGGGTTGACTGTAATACGTTCGGTGAAATTGTTAAAGTGAAATAAAGTGACAGTGACACTTAAATGCAAGGTGTTGCAAAACTGCACACAATTGCTATAAACAATATTCGCGATTGCAAATTAAACTTATCGGTCGCGCAATCCTCAATGCTGTTGTTGCTGCTCCTCCATACTGTCGCACCCTCTCACTTTTCTTGTCATCAAATTAATCAAATAAACAATAGTTCTGCTCTTCAAGCAATTGGATAGTATCGCTGTAACAGCGTACCCTCCTCGATGCAACATCATTGAACCCGTCGATATATTTAATCGATTGTTCGCTTAAGAAGAGAAAATCGCGCGACACAGAAGAGAGAAGTTCATAAATTGAAAACACGTGCGTGTTATTTTTATTCGGAGTGTTAAGAAAATGAAATCGAACAAATTAAGCTCAATTTGTATGTAAAATATATTATAGCGTCTTCTATATACACATTGTAAATTGTGGTAAACAGCTGTGAATTAATAATATATAATTAATAGACTTGTCTAAATAGAAATTTGCACCTCATACAAACCGATTTGTTTTGTTGAAAGAATTTCAATTACTGTTTCAATAATGTTTCATATATATTTAGGATACTATATAATTATAGTATTTATGAGACTGACAACTTAGTATCGCTTGTTTGATACACAGAGTTTTCTGATCATTAGCGTTTAGTGATGCAAATTGAATGAATAATTTGGCGAAGCTACTGTGGTAGCATTGAATCGCTTATGGCACAAAGTATAAGTTAAAGGGTCGTCTAATGGGATAAGGCTTCTTAAAATATTAGACGGCTCTTTCACTCAAGATTGCAGGGAAGAACTTGACCTGTTACTACAAGTCCACTTCCCAGGTTCGGTGGCGAACCCAGATATATCCAGTCACGATGACGCCACCTTGTGGGTCCAGTCTATCAGGAACCATCTTCGACCCTGAAAAGGTCAAATGGGCTGTAGATTCCTTTGCTCCCTTCAAACCCCCAAGGGGGCGATCAAATCTTTCCAGCCCTTCACAAAACAGCCTGGACCACATTCTCGATCCGCTGGTAGGCCTTCTTAGAGCTAGTCTTACTTGGGGATACATACCCATCTCTTAGAGGAGTATTAATGTGGTATTCGTCCCCCTGACCAGCCTTTGTCATATCGGCCGATCAGTCTTATCTCCTTTCTGCACATTCGGTGCTCTCTGCAGAAAACTTATCCTCTGCATCTCAAGCAGTTTGCGTACTCACGCAGTTTGCGTACATAGACTGAAGATCTTCGTATCCAACAATGAAGAAATATTGTTTATGATGTAAGGATGTTTTCTCAGGCTGGGGTACATATCTCAGTCTCGCCAGGGTCTTTACAGAAAATTTATAAATACTAGGACTACTATGACTTTAGCAAGAGAGGCTACTAGCAGGTCATACCCTATTGGGATATGTACAGGGTATATGAGGCGCACATGGTCCACATCATGCACGTGTGCTCGTTGACCATGTGTATTTCCACATGGATTTTTACCACCTCGTCGTCCTGTTGGGGCTTACGTGCATGTGTCGCGTGTCACGCGTGCCTGTCTGGCGGCTTATCGTGAAGAACGCCTGTGACCGCAGGAACTCTCGCCTGTACTCCCACGAGCCGCTCAGTGGTGTATTCCATCACGCCGCAAACTCGTTAGGGTAAACGCTCACGCACCCACTTGCCAACTAGCGTTTCACTCACGACACGGACTGTGCGTGTGTACGCTCACAATCGCTTACTGGCCAGCGGAGCACCGGCATACCAGAAAAGCGCGACTCTGCGACTACACACTCACACGGGCACACACGTACACGACACTTTCACACAATGCTCTAGAGGGGAGAGAATTTATCACTGGGTATTTGAATAATCACGGCTGGTTTTGTTTCATTATATTAATAACATGGTTTTATTTTATTTCAATAGCTTGTTTCCTCGGACTAGTTCTTATCCTAGTTAGTCCCTGCCTTCCTGCCTACTTCGCACCATTACGTTGCTCGAAAATCCGAGCTCTAAATATTTGAGTTTTATTGCTCACCTTGATTCTCCTGCGACAGGATTCATCTTCGTCTTATCTGAAGGTCCTTGCACTTGCACTTATTTTATTTCTCCGCGGGAAGAGCTGGCTGCCGGCTTATTTTGCTGCTCACGAACGACTGTCCCGTGACCTAGTTTCGCAGCTCTCATTTCGCTGCCTACGTCTCGCTGCTGCGTATGTCGCCGCTGATTGCACGACGCCGCTGCTTGCATGTCGCCGCTGCCTTCGGCCGATCGTGCCTGGCTGCTATGACTCTACTCGCACTTCCCTGCCTGCACGACGTCGCTGCTTGCCTGTCGCCGCTGCTGGCCTAGGCATCGCTGCTAGCCTAGCGTCGCTGCCTGTCTGGCGCCGCTGCCCTAAAATTGGTCGCAATCCCGTTGCCTGTGCGCCTTTTGCTGTCTGTGCACGAGCTCTGGGTACCCAAGCACCGTTACTTGTGCAAGTGTGCTATGCTGCCTGAGTCTATGCGCGAGCTCTGGGTACCGAGGCACCGTGACTTTTGCGTGTGCTCGGCTCGCGCTCTGGGTCCCGAGGCACCGTTACTTGTGCAGGTGTTCGATTATGCACCAGCTCTGGGTATCGAGGCACCGTTACTACGCATGGGTGCCGAACGTCTGGGGTTACCCTACGTTGTGTTCCCTTTTCCTATGCCTACGCCCCCTTGCTTCTGCTTATATCTTAAGGAAATACTATTGGGTATATTAGGCTTAAAGATATCTTATTTATAAGTTAAACCTATAAATTATGTGGCGCGCTTCATGCTGCGTCACACCCCCCTTACTTGACCGGGGTTTAGGTTGAAAGATTATGGTGCGAAACGATACCTCGTAACCTTTACTGGTTGGTTCCTTCCCATGGAATGCCTTCAAGTCGGCAAATCCTGCACTGCGTCTCTTCTTCGTCTTCGCGTCTTGAAGGCGTAGGATCGTGGGCGAGATGTAGCTCACGACTCGATAGGGTCCATCGTAGCGAGGTGCCAACTTGGCGGCGAATCCATCGGCTGCCTTCGACAGATGGTGCTGTCTTAACAGTATGAAGTTACCGATGGAAGGCCTCCACTCTCGGCGGTGCAAGTTGTAATACTTCCCTTGGTCCGCGCTTGCTTGTTACGCATTCTTGGCGACGGTTTTGAACACGTCCCGCAGGTGTCGCTCCTTCTCCTCGGGCGGTCTTGATTCCGCTCGTATGATTGGAGTCACCTCTTCGTAGAGGACTCCCGGTAGACGAGGCTCGCACCCTACGCTGGGCTACATCCGGTAGTGTCCGAGGCGCAAGTGTTGATCGCCAGGCTGATCTCTGGGAGGCGTTCATCCCACGTCCGCTGCTGATCGTCCAGGTACTGTGCCACCATGGTCTTCACGGTCCTGATTACCCTCTCCGTGGGGTTCTGCTGCGGGGTGTACGGCGCGATGTACGCAAACGCGTGCGGCTCCATGTCCGGTCCGATAACTCCATCCAAGGCCCGTTGAAATGTAGCCGGGGCCGAATGCAGTCCGAACGGCATCACCTTCCAGTGAAAAAGGCCTCTGTCAGGCACTGTGAACGCTGTGTATTCCTTGCTGTTCCGGGCCATAGGTATTTGCCAATACCCGCTCTTCAAGTCCAGCGAAGATATGTACTTCGCGTCCTTGAGTTTCTCCAGGAGATGTGGTTGATGAGTGGCAACGGGTAAGCGTTCGGAATGGATTTCGCGTTAAGCTGGCAATAATCCACACACATTCGCATCTCTCCGGTCTTCTTGCACTGTATGGGCTCCTGGATGGCTCGATCCTACCATCTCGCAGAAGCTCATCAACTTGCTCGTTGATGATCTTCTGCATGGCCGGATTCTTCGGGTAGTACCTCTGCTTGATGGGGTACGCGCATCCCTCATGGTGATGGTGTGCTCCGCAATGGGCGACACCCCCATCAATCCGTCGAACTTGACTAGCTCGGACTGTAGAAAGGCCTCCACCTGTTCTTCGTCCGTAGCTACCCTTGCTCCAAGTGCCTCGACGCTCCGCAAGGCGGCGTGGCTGGTCGTGGGCCGTCTCCCACGGCGTCTCCGCTTAGTCGGGCCTCCCGTGACGGCCTGATTCTCCGTGTCTCGTTGGTGTATATCCTCTCGTGCTCCTGTTGGTTCCTCGTTGTCCTCTCGTGCTCGTATTGGTTCTTCGCTGTCCTCTCGTGCTCCTGTTGGTTCCTCGCTGTCCTCTCGTGCTCCTGTTAGTTCCTTGCTGTCCTCTCGTGCTCCTGTTAGTTCCATGCTGTTCTCTCGTGCTCGGGGCTGCCTGAATGGGTTCATCCGCCGTGCGATGGGACAAGTCGGTCATTTTCAACGAGCAATGGCTCGTTTCGCTTCACGCAACAACCTTTAGGTCTAAAAATAGCGCCTAATTCATTGCAGAGAATGATGACTATAGCATTCTCTGGATTAGAACCTTAACAAGCATTCCTTTATATGGATGACTTAATAGTTATAGGTGTTTCCACCGTGGGATGGAACCAGCCCAGGAAGGAGTACGTCTCCATACACGTCGTCTCCCAGAACAATGGATACTCTGCTTGGCACATGGCATCGAGAATCCGCCAGCGTAATACCCAGATAGCTGGTTTGGAGGTCCTTGTTAACCTTTTGTGCCGGAGTCCTGATCTGCACATCTTCCATCTTCAGAGTCCTTGTGAAGTAGAATTCTGGGAACGCCCTTGAGCTAAACACGGCGCGGCAAAACCCATTTTCAGCAGAAAGGCCAAAGGCCTGTGCCAATGAGGTGGGCATGCGGCTATGTAGACTGCACGCGTTCAACAGCATGCGCACCTCGAAAATTTTGCCGTCCATGTATAGGTTTACTATGGCGGTCGGCATCATACTGATCGCCACAGAAGGGGATGTCGCCAGGGACTCCGAAGGTGGAAGAGGCGGTACGGATGGCGCAGCGGTCTGCTTCTCGGGATATTTAAATATTTGAGCTAGTGCAGCCCTGGAACGATAACACTGAGTGAATAGAAAAAAGTGGCGGTCGGTCGATTGTGATTGAACTGCGATCACTAAGGCAAACTGCGATCACTACTTTTTTTATATTAAATTAAGTTGAGCATTAAGTTAAATGTTTTTTAAAATAGAATATGTGTGTTAATTTAAGAATTTTAATATAAGAATATATGTGTTAATATCAGTATTTGTGTGTGTTGTGCCTATGCAGCCGAAATATTGCTGCCGGCCAAAATATATTGGTAAATTTTAATAAATAAATAATGTAAAAGAAATGCAGTGTTATCTTTGATTTGGTGTTAGATTTGGAGGTACAATTGCCACTTGAGGTGCGGACCTTGGCAATGTACTAATGGGCAACGTAAGTATGTAATGTGTATATATATTACACATATATTAACATACAATTTAAAGTTAGTATGGAAAGTGTATGTACCTTTGTTCGTTAAAAACTGGTAGGAGAAGGTACATACATATATGTGGCAAAGGTTTGTAAATAGAATTAGACGGTGTAGTGGCTTACGATTATTCAGGGTTGCATTTTTGCCATTCGCACATAATGCGGACACGAGTTAACATTAACATTAACATTAACAGCGAATGTAAGCGAACCCGCCATTCTTAGCCTGACACTGCTGCTCAGCGCATGTGAAAATAAAGAAAACCAATTCTGAAACTTCGGCGTTTAAAACTCAGAAGTGGGATACGAAGATGCGTCCAACCAAGAGCTCAATGCTGTGCCTGCTGCGCGCACACAATATGGATATGCCAGCAACTGCGACTGTGGCCCAGATACGTGAGTTATACAATTTGTTGCCTGCTGCTGCGAGGGAGACTGCTGAACAAGAGCTGGACGATGAAAATGGCGGACAGACGCCGTTAGATGGCACCGCTGAAGACGCCGTAGTAGGCATTATTGCGGGACATATCCCTTTATGTTGTTGTCATTGCTCGTAATGGGAGTAGGCACAAGAAGAGGAGCAACAGGTTTGGTTGCGGTAACTTTCCTGCAAGTCTTTTTTTTGTTGTGCCGTTAGAAGAGCACGACGGTATAGGGGAGAGTAGGCTTAGAAGATCGGGCGAAGAAGCCTGAGAAGAAGGTAGGTTGGTGAGCTTTATATTCGTAGAGACCGAATCTAAAGGAACACTGAAAGGAGCCGGTGGTTTGCTAGGAACCGTAAAGGCGTTAAATTTCGCCTCCATCTCCAAAAATTCAGATTGGAGATTAGAGAAAGCTGTGCGTATCTTATAAAACCCAAGTTTGGTTTTATTATGGATTTTCCGTAAATCGGATTCAGCCACACGACACGTTTCACACGACCATCTGAGACCAGTATTAGCGTGGACGACGGGGTCCCTAACCCGCACAGTTAGGCCACAGCATTTTAAGTGACAAAAATTATCACAGAGCCAGCAACCAATGTAATCCGGTTTAGGATCAGAAGAACATAAGCAAATTGCTGCTGAGCACGACACCATGATTGTGAAAATTAATATGCCTTTAAAATGTAGGAGATAACGAAGAGCAAAAAGAAAACAGTAATGAAATAAATTTCTTCAGAGAGCAAGAAATAGTTACAGCGCCAAAAACAGGCAAGCAAGCAAGTACGACAATAAAACTGCAAAACTAGCGAGCACAACGAAGCAAACAAAACAACAGCTGTGACGTTTACAACAACAGCACTACACAACTTACTCAGAGAGAAATATAATTTCGTGACCGGGAGAGCGGGAGAGCGTGGGAATGTTAATCAAAACAGAAACAAAAACTTGACGCCAAAGACGCGCAAGTGAAAAATTAGGAATATTAATTTAGAAATTGACTAATAAAAGTATTAGTGTGTTACTTCTACGGTTGGCCGTCAGCCGTCAGAGGCGAGACGGTGCACCGATATGTTCTGGAGATGCAAGAAATCGCGGCGCGTAGTCGCGTAGCTGAGAGTGAACTTATTGACATCATCATTGAAGGCATCGGAGACCAATCTAGAGAGAGATTCATCTTGTTTACGGCCAGGACAATGCGTGAATTAAAACGCCTGCTTGTTCGTTATGAGCGTGTGCACCCTCGAACACTGGTGGCTGCTACTACTAAGATGCCTGCTGCTAGGGCTTCTGCGGCCCGGTCTACTACTGTGTTGCCGGCTCCAGCAACCGCTACGATGTCTACTGTGTGTGATTTGTGATTCGTATTTCCGTACATATACATATATGTATGGAAAACTTTTGAAGGTGGCAGTCGTCTGTAAGTAAGTATGTGCTTACTAATGCAGTAACATATGTACCTACAGAGATGCCGGTGGCGCAAATTCCGAGGTTAGGAGAAAGTAGAAAAATCTTTCTCTTCACAAAGGAATAATTACACACAGTCCTCTGCCGCATAAGATAAGTAAATATTTAATACTTATCTGTGGGGGACCTTGACGAGATGCCGATGATCGTGGTTCGAGCGGAGCGAGGGGATGAAAGTCCAGTGACGTGGTGTCCAAATAGATATAATCCGGCTCGAAGGACCAATGTTTGTGGGGGCGGCAAGATCTTCCTTCTTGGGGGGATCGTAGAGTTGGGGCTGTGAATGCTGAAAATCGAAATCCGACGCGAAAACAAATCGAAATAAAAGAACAATGCGGGGCGTGTGGTATTCACTTCACTGTGGTTTATTTTCAACTATATCTGTACATGTTAAAGAATAGCTTAAACCTAACTTAACATAGTCTGGATAAAAGAGTGCGAGAGCATTTGGTGACTTCTCGCACTGTTTACGCTGAAATGCTGTGAAGCAGTTTTAATTGCAACTTATTTAATCAACAGAATTCCTAGCACAGCACTTGTAGATAGTTCAAAGACCCCATATGAGATGTGGCACAATAAGAAGCCATACTTAAAACATTTGAGTGTTTGGCGCAACTGTTTATGTGCATATTAAAAATAAAGAAGGAAAATTTAATGATAAATCACTTAAAAGTATTTTTGTGGGGTACGAACCCAATGATTTTAAGTTGTTGGATGATGTAAATGAAAAATTTATTGTCGCTAGGGATGTTGTTGTCAATGAAACCAATATGGTTAATTCTAGAGCTGTTAAATTTAAAACGGTGTTCCTGAAGTAAGTAAGGAATGTGAAGGTTAAAATTTTCCGAATGATAGTAGCGAATGCGACAACACAGAATTCCTGAAAGATAGTAAGGAAAGTAATATATATTTTCTGAATGAGAGTAAGAAAAGAAAGCGCAATGATCTCCAGAATGAAAGTAAGGGATCGAGCAACCCGAATGTGAAACAGCAGAGCACTTAAAAGAAATTGGAAATGATAAGAATCCAATTAAAAATGATGGCATAGAACTTGATAATAGGCTCGTGAGAATGTCATCAGCGTACATTTGGAGGAATAGGGCGGTGTCTAAGGACAGCGAAAATAATTTGAGCAATGGCTTACATAAGGAATGGACACAATATCTAAGTACACAGGCGGGGATACCATCGGGACCTGGAGAAAAGACTGGTTTAACTAAGCTAAGATCCTTAAAAAGTGAACTTTCATTCAGTAACGGTGTGAAGATGCCATTTGAACACGGTACACTATATGGATAAGAATAAATGCTTGGCGTAGAAGAAGAATAAGTTGTTTGAAAAAATTTAGCAAACATATCGGCCATGTCCTGATCTATGTCCGCCTCAACGTTATCAAACGAAAGTTTAGAAGGAAAGACCGCTGACCTACGCTTCATGTTAACAAAACTATAAAACTTTTTAGGATTCTGAAAAAACTGAAACCTACATCCGGTCAAATAGTTTTTATAATATTTCGCGTTAAGCACGGTAAAATTTGCCCGAGCAGTTAGGTAGCGGGAAAAGACAAGCGGTGTGTTTCTTCGCTTATATTTCTTGAATAAGCTACTCTTTAAGTTTTTTATAAAAGATATTAGTTGCAACTGACATATCAGTTGATGCATAAAAATCAGACCAATCACAATGAGAAATTAAAGAATTTAGATTTTCAAAGTCTGCTTTCTTAAAGCAGCGCACGCGATTACGCGGCCTTTCACTTTTATCCACAATACTAATATCCAAGTCGAAATTCACTTCGAAAGTAGGATAAGGATCTTCCGGTAGGGAAAGGGGTTGTACCCTGTCTACAATCACCTTGGAAGGATCAGAGGTGAAACATAAATCAAGCAATCTGTTCAGACAATTTTTGACATGATTGACCTGCGACAAAGACATGTCAAACAAACCGTCAAATAGGTCATGTTGCCGGGAAGGCAAAAGGAAGTTTCCTTCAGCACTAGATGTCCAATTACATTCTGGGATATTAAAGTCATCCAGTTCTATGAAGTGATCTCTGTCTGATGACGGAGAAACCGGGAAAAACCGGGAGTGTAGTTTTACACAAATTAGTTCAATGTTAAATTGAAACTCCGGTTGTAAAAGGTCCGACTCAATGTTGGAGTCTACTGCAATCAGTACTCCACCACCCCGTCGGTCAGGTCGATCAAGCTGTATACCCATGATGTATACCTATCTGGAAAGACTTCAGAGCTTAGAATCTCTGGTTTTAACCAGGTTTCGGTAAAAGCAATAATTTGGGAAGAAAAGGCAAGACTATTAAGATAAAGACTAGAGATTTTAGTACAGAGACCTCTAACATTTTGATAGGATAGAATTAAAGAAGAGAGTTTTCTTGTAGGACCCGTAACATTTTCAGAGGCATGAAGAAATGAAAAGTTCAGTTTTTTGAAGACTTTGCATTTTTTGAGTTTTTTGGCGAAGTTACGGCCAGCGTGGGAAGATTAACGGCAGTTCGGCTTTTTTGTTTAGGAGTAAACTCCTTAAAAATAAGGTCAGGCGGCCAAAAGGAAGTAGCACAAACGTCTTTAAACTGTTCTGCTGGGAGACTAATTTTGAAAGAATAAATGTCGCGCTTAAATTTGAAATTGAATTTTTCAACTGTAAAGTTATTTAAAGGCAGCCTTGCTAGGATGTACGATTGTACATCTTCTATGGAAGTGTCCGACGCCAAACAAGAGATAAACACAAATTTTTTGGGTTTAATCGCAATCAGAGGTTTTATACTCTGTGCCTTAGTAGTAGGCATTATTGCGGGACATTTCCCTTTATGTTGTTGTCATTGCTCGTAATGGGAGTAGGCACAAGAAGAGGAGCAACAGGTTTGGTTGCGGTAACTTTCCTGCAAGTCTTTTTTTTGTTGTGCCGTTAGAAGAGCACGACGGTATAGGGGAGAGTAGGCTTAGAAGATCGGGCGAAGAAGCCTGAGAAGAAGGTAGGTTGGTGAGCTTTATATTCGTAGAGACCGAATCTAAAGGAACACTGAAAGGAGCCGGTGGTTTGCTAGGAACCGTAAAGGCGTTAAATTTCGCCTCCATCTCCAAAAAATTCAGATTGGAGATTAGAGAAAGCTGTGCGTATCTTATAAAACCCAAGTTTGGTTTTGTTATGGATTTTCCGTAAATCGGATTCAGCCACACGACACGTTTCACACGACCATCTGAGACCAGTATTGGCGTGGACGACGGGGTCCCTAACCCGCTTTGGCTGTGGTACGTGCCGTCCTTACTCCTATTGACGGAAGTGCGGCTACACTCTCCACGTGAGGGCGGCTGGAAGCAGGCCCCTAGTACGGTCATGTCTCTGCTAGGGGTGCTGACTAATTGTAGTCGGGCGAAGATCGTGAATCTATAAATCACCCCAATCCAAGGCGGAACAGCATACGCTAATGGATGCATGGCCAGGGGGTAGCCTGGTCTCTAGTATGCGGACTCTGGATACCTGTCGCCCTCCAGTTTCATTCAGACTTCCCACGGCACGCGGGCTATGTCGTGGGTGACCTTCCCTTCCCGCCTACTCGTGGGACCAAATTTTATGGATCTTAATAATAAAACAGAAAAGTCTGATGCGGCTTTGACAGCATCAATACAGGGTGAAGCCCTCACGGCCGACCCCAACACAAGCACTGCAGCTATTGAGCTGCTGGCTTCCACCCCAAATTCTACGGGTTTCGACTCTAGTATTTCTGGGGACTCGGATAGGCCAAGAACTCCCTTGGACACTGAGTTCGCTAGTGCTGCTTTCTCGTCCAACAACTTCTCAGGCATGCAGCAAAACGTCGAGGTGATGTCCTCTGACGCTGAAGCTGACGGTGACCTGATCAGCTTTGCTGACGACGCTTCCGTGGCCTCTCAGAGGTCAGGCCTCACGGAAGCAGGCTCCCAAATCCAGACGCTGCGACTGGACTCGGGGAACGCCTTCGTCAAAATGAAGACCCGCGAGAAGAAGCTATTCAAAGCTGCACTCGCAAAGGGTTCGAGCAGAGCAGAGGCTCTTGCTATCGCCACTGCGCCCCCGCGGAAACCAAGGCTAAGCGGACGCGTGCTGACGACACTTTCCCCGAACCCCAAGAGTCCTCAAAGAAGCCCAAAAACACTCATGTGGAGTCCACAAAGCCACTTCAGCCAAGTGGCAAGCAGAGTGAAACTGGGCTTCACTTCGGCTGATCCCACTAAACCCCTATCACCGGAGCAGTTGGCTACGGTGCAAGACAGCATCCTGAAAGCAATGTCGCTGCCCTCCACATCGGTTGCCGGTCCAGGTTTCGAGGCCTGTATACCTCGAAATGAATGGCCTTGTGTGCGAGGATAGCATCACCGCTGAGTGGGTCAGGGGAGCTGTTGGACATATCAGGTCCATCAGTTGCCTTGATATCAAACTGTTGGAGGAATCTGAGTTCCCAAGAGCTCACCTCATTAGAGGTTACTTCCCCAACAGCGCTGGGACAGTTGGACAACCAAAATTATGAACGCTTCTCAACGAAGCTGTGGCGGGTGGTTCAACACAGCCTTAACGGCAAAACGGCGCACCTCGCGATGATGGTCGACGAGGCGTCGTATAAGGTCCTGACGGATCTTAATGGTAATGTGAAATACCGGTTCACCAGGGTGAAACTTATCCTTAAGAACTCCGCAGTCTGGGTCTCTCCCACTCCTGCCCTGTTCCCCTCCCCATCTCCAACCATTCCCCCCCTATCAGCGCTCCTCCGGCGGCGGCAACGGTGGCCTCCACCGGCGTGACAGCAGTGGCTGAAGCTCCGGTGGCGTCTACTAGTGCCGCAGCCGCAGTGGCGCCGATAACTGTGGCACCCAAACCCCCAGTCATTGTGGTGACTGCCCCCAAGCCCACAACGGGCCGTACGAGGCCGGTGCTTGGCAGCGGGCGCCCCTATCCTTTCAAGGCCCATCAGCAGCTCTGTGCGGAAACCACCCGTAAGGGTACCTCCGGCGACCGGGGTCACTAGGCGACCTCCTCCGAGCAGCTCCTCCAGACTGCCGAAGGGCATCCGAGGGGTAATGACTCTCGGGGGGGCAAGGCAGGTGGCCTTGTCATCAAAGCCCTGAAAGAGGATTCCGAGCGCCATTAAGGTGCTCCAGGCGAACCTGCACCACGCCAGAGCAGCGTCCGCCACCATGTGCAGGGTCGTCTGCGAGGATGCAATCAACCTGGCTCTCGTCCAAGTGCCATGGGTGATCGGTGGCCATATCCGTGAACTATCATGCGGATCATGTAAGTTATTATATGACCGTATGGGTGGTGCCCCTCGCACTGCTATTGTTAATAACAATGTGACACTTCCCTTTACCTAATTTCATCCACAGAGACCTGGTGGCAACGGCTATTGAGGTAGCCACGGCTGAGGGTGTCCGGGAGGTAGTGATCGCCTCTGCCTACTTCCCGGGCGACGTGGATGACGTTCCCCCCACAGAGGTTCAGCGGCTAGTGGACTTCTGCCGCCTGCACAACAAGCCGCTTGTGATCGGCTGTGATGCTAATGCGCATCACACGATCTGGGGAAGCAGCGACGTCAACAAACGTGGTGAGTCCCTTTTAAAGTATCTATTGTGTTGTCAATTAGATGTTGCTAACATAGGGTATAAGCCTACTTTTATTAACGCCATTAGGGAAGAGGTTCTGGACCTTACCCTAGTCAGCAACTCTATTCGCTGGCCAACTGGCGGGTCACAGACGAAGCCACTTTGTCGGACCATCAGCACATCAGGTTCGACCTCCCTGGCAAAGCCGAGATCCGCCAGAACTCCTTCTGTCCCAAAAAGACAAACTGGGAACTCTTCAAAGCCTCTGTGGCTTTTAAAGCAGACTCGTTGATCAGCAACCCTTGCTCGTTGATGATCTTCTGCATGGCCGGATTCTTCGGGTAGTACCTCTGCTTGATGGGGTACGCATCCCTCATGGTGATGGTGTGCTCCGCAATGGGCGACACCCCCATCAATCCGTCGAACTTGACTAGCTCGGACTGTAGAAAGCCCTCCACCTGTTCTTCGTCCGTAGCTACCCTTGCTCCAAGTGCCTCGACGCTCCGCAAGGCGGCGTGGCTGGTCGTGGGCCGTCTCCCTGTTGGTTCCTCGCTGTCCTCTCGTGCTCCTGTTAGTTCCTTGCTGTCCTCTCGTGCTCCTGTTAGTTCCTTGCTGTTCTCTCGTGCTCGGGGCTGCCTGAATGGGTTCATCCGCCGTGCGATGGGACAAGTCGGTCATTTTCAACGAGCAATGGCTCGTTTCGCTTCACGCAACAACCTTTAGGTCTAAAAATAGCGCCTAATTCATTGCAGAGAATGATGACTATAGCATTCTCTGGATTAGAACCTTAACAAGCATTCCTTTATATGGATGACTTAATAGTTATAGGTGTTTCCACCGTGGGATGGAACCAGCCCAGGAAGGAGTACGTCTCCATACACGTCGTCTCCCAGAACAATGGATACTCTGCTTGGCACATGGCATCGAGAATCCGCCAGCGTAATACCCAGATAGCTGGTTTGGAGGTCCTTGTTAACCTTTTGTGCCGGAGTCCTGATCTGCACATCTTCCATCTTCAGAGTCCTTGTGAAGTAGAATTCTGGGAACGCCCTTGAGCTAAACACGGCGCGGCAAAACCCATTTTCAGCAGAAAGGCCAAAGGCCTGTGCCAATGAGGTGGGCATGCGGCTATGTAGACTGCACGCGTTCAACAGCATGCGCACCTCGAAAATTTTGCCGTCCATGTATAGGTTTACTATGGCGGTCGGCATCATACTGATCGCCACAGAAGGGGATGTCGCCAGGGACCCTGAAGGTGGAAGAGGCGGTACGGATGGCGCAGCGGTCTGCTTCTCGGGATATTTAAATATTTGAGCTAGTGCAGCCCTGGAACGATAACACTGGAGTGAATAGAAAAAAGTGGCGGTCGGTCGATTGTGATTGAACTGCGATCACTAAGGCAAACTGCGATCACTACTTTTTTTATATTAAATTAAGTTGAGCATTAAGTTAAATGTTTTTTAAAATAGAATATGTGTGTTAATTTAAGAATTTTAATATAAGAATATATGTGTTAATATCAGTATTTGTGTGTGTTGTGCCTATGCAGCCGAAATATTGCTGCCGGCCAAAATATATTGGTAAATTTTAATAAATAAATAATGTAAAAGAAATGCAGTGTTATCTTTGATTTGGTGTTAGATTTGGAGGTACAATTGCCACTTGAGGTGCGGACCTTGGCAATGTACTAATGGGCAACGTAAGTATGTAATGTGTATATATATTACACATATATTAACATACAATTTAAAGTTAGTATGGAAAGTGTATGTACCTTTGTTCGTTAAAACTGGTAGGAGAAGGTACATACATATATGTGGCAAAGGTTTGTAAATAGAATTAGACGGTGTAGTGGCTTACGATTATTCAGGGTTGCATTTTTGCCATTCGCACATAATGCGGACACGAGTTAACATTAACATTAACATTAACAGCGAATGTAAGCGAACCCGCCATTCTTAGCCTGACACTGCTGCTCAGCGCATGTGAAAATAAAGAAAACCAATTCTGAAACTTCGGCGTTTAAAACTCAGAAGTGGGATACGAAGATGCGTCCAACCAAGAGCTCAATGCTGTGCCTGCTGCGCGCACACAATATGGATATGCCAGCAACTGCGACTGTGGCCCAGATACGTGAGTTATACAATTTGTTGCCTGCTGCTGCGAGGGAGACTGCTGAACAAGAGCTGGACGATGAAAATGGCGGACAGACGCCGTTAGATGGCACCGCTGAAGACGCCGTAGTAGGCATTATTGCGGGACATATCCCTTTATGTTGTTGTCATTGCTCGTAATGGGAGTAGGCACAAGAAGAGGAGCAACAGGTTTGGTTGCGGTAACTTTCCTGCAAGTCTTTTTTTTGTTGTGCCGTTAGAAGAGCACGACGGTATAGGGGAGAGTAGGCTTAGAAGATCGGGCGAAGAAGCCTGAGAAGAAGGTAGGTTGGTGAGCTTTATATTCGTAGAGACCGAATCTAAAGGAACACTGAAAGGAGCCGGTGGTTTGCTAGGAACCGTAAAGGCGTTAAATTTCGCCTCCATCTCCAAAAATTCAGATTGGAGATTAGAGAAAGCTGTGCGTATCTTATAAAACCCAAGTTTGGTTTTATTATGGATTTTCCGTAAATCGGATTCGGCCACACGACACGTTTCACACGACCATCTGAGACCAGTATTAGCGTGGACGACGGGGTCCCTAACCCGCACAGTTAGGCCACAGCATTTTAAGTGACAAAAATTATCACAGAGCCAGCGACCCCGGTCGTCGGAGGTACCCCTGCAGGCGGTTTCCGCACTGCGCTGGGCCTTGACGGGACGAGGAGGCGCCTGTTGCCGACCACCGGCCTCGTGCGGCCCGTTGTGGGTTTGGGAGCAGTCACCACAATGACTGGGGGTTTGTGTGCCACAGTTATCGGCGCCACTGCGGCTGCGGCACTAGTAGACGCCACCGGAGCGGCAGCCACTGCTGTCACTCCGGTGGGGGCCACCGTTGTCGCCGCCGGAGGAGCGCTGATAGGGGGGGGAATGGTTGGAGATGGGGAGGGGGATAGGGCAGGAGTGGGAGAGACCCTGACGGCGGAGTTCTTAAGGATAAGTTTCACCCTGGTGAACCGGTATTTCACGTTACCCTTAAGATCCGTCAGGACCTTATACGACGCCTCGTCGACCATCATCGCGAGGTGCGCCGTTTTGCCGTTAAGGCTGTGTTGAACCACCCGCCACAGCTTCGTTGAGAAGCGTTCATAATTTTGGTTGTCCAATTGACCCAAAATTGAGGCGGGTGGGAGTTCAGCACTGTTGGGGAAGTAGCCTCTAATGAGGTGAGCTCTTGGGAACTCAGGTTCCTCCAACAATTTGACATCAAGGCAGCTGATGGACCTGATATGTCCAACAGCTCCCCTGACCCACTCAGCGGTGATGCTATCCTCACACACAAGGAGCAGCCATTCATTTCGAGGTATACAGGCCTCGAAACCTGGACCGGCAACCGATGTGGAGGGCAGCGACATTGCCTTCAGGATGCTTTCTTTCACCGTAGCCAACTGCTCCGGTGAAAGGGGTTTAGTAGGATCAGCCGACGTGAAGCCCAGTTTCACTCTGCTTGCCACTTGGCTGAAGAGTGGCTTTGTGGACTCCACATGAGTCTTTTTGGGCTTCTTTGAGGACCCTTGGGGTTCGGGGAAAGTATCGTCAGCACGCGTCCGCTTAGCCTTGGTTTCCGCGGGGGGCGCAGTGGCGATAGCAAGAGCCTCTGCTCTGCTCGAACCCTTTGCGAGTGCAGCTTTGAATAGCTTCTTCTCGCGGGTCTTCATTTTGACAAAGGCGTTCCCCGAGTCCAGTCGCAGCGTCTGGATTTGGGAGCCTGCTTCCGTGAGGCCTGACCTCTGAGAGGCCACGGAAGCGTCGTCAGCAAAGCTGATCAGGTCACCGTCAGCTTCAGCGTCAGAGGACATCACCTCGACGTTTTGCTGCATGCCTGAGCAGTTGTTGGACGAGAAAGCAGCACTAGCGAACTCAGTGTCCAAAGGGAGTTCGTGGCCTATCCGAGTCCCCAGAAATACAGGAGTCGAAACCCGTAGTATTGGGGGGTGGAAGCCAGCAGCCCAATAGCTGCAGTGCTTGTGTTGGGGTCGGCCGTGAGGGCTTCACCCTGTATTGATGCTGTCAAAGCCGCATCAGACTTTTCTGTTTTATTATTAAGATCCATAAAATTTGGTCCCACGAGTAGGCGGGAAGGGAAGGTCACCCACGACATAGCCCGCGTGCCGTGGGAAGTCTGAATGAAACTGGAGGGCGACAGGTATCCAGAGTCCGCATACTAGAGACCAGGCTACCCCTGGCCATGCATCCATTAGCGTATGCTGTTCCGCCTTGGATTGGGGGTGATTTATAGATTCACGATCTTCGCCCGACTACAATTAGTCAGCACCCCTAGCAGAGACATGACCGTACTAGGGGCCTGCTTCCAGCCGCCCTCACGTGGAGAGTATAGCCGCACTTCCGTCAGTAGGAGTAAGGACGGCACGTACCACAGCCAAAGCTATGGTTACATTAAATTCCCCTTACTGCCTCTGACGGCTGACGGCCCCTTTGCCTTAAGAGACTAACAATAAGTATCTAATCTAGCTTAGTTAACTTTCACTTAGTGATAGTGTTTGTGGTTAATGCCCTAATAAGTTTATTGCTGGGCTGGGAGAGGAAAAATGCAAACATTAAAGATATTACTTTCATATTGTTAAAAAATAGCCTTTTTAAATGGCTATGTAAAATCAGAAGTTTATGTGAATGAACCAAAAGGTTACGAAACAAGAGAAAATAAAGTTAATAAATTAATTAAGGCGTTATACGGATTAAGAGAGAGCCCCAGAGCATGGTACGAATGTCTGCATAAATATCTTGACAAATTAAATTTTATAAGAAGCAACTACGATTATTGTTTCTATGTAAAAAGAAAAGATAAAGATGAAATATATTTTAGTATTTGTAGATGACATATTGATATGCAGTAAGAACAAAACAAAAATAAGCGAAATTAAAAACAGTTTAATGAACAAATTTACAATGAAACATTTAGGAAAAATTGGCAGTTATATTGGAATAGATATTAATTATAATACTGAGAGTAAGAAAATGACTTTAAATCAAAAAAGATATATTGAATTACTAGCAATTAAGTATAATCTCGAAAATGCTAAGCTATACGAAACTCCAATGGAAATAAACTGAATTTTACATTTGAAGAGAATGAAAATAATGAAATACTAGATTGTATGGTAGACTCAGATTATGCAGGAGATAATATTGATAGAAAATCCACAACGGGATTTATAATTAGAATGTATAAAAATATAGTTTATTGGAAAACACACAAACAACATGCTGTAAAGGTCAGCTCCAAGCCGAGGTCCGCCCAATTGATAAATATGTTTAGTTTGGTTTAAGAGACGATGGACTTGTGTCCACGTTGAACTTTATTAATTTTGTCTTCTATTATTGTGATGGAGCAGGTGTTAAAAATCGAGTGTCTTAAGTCTACATTCAAAAGCTTTCTTAGCCTAAATCGAGGAGCACCGCTGCCAGCGTAGCTTGCAGCGCCTCCGCGCTTATATGAATATATTATGTATACATATATGTATTGTCGCGAAGCGACGACGTCGGGAGAGGAAGAGTGCTATGTACATACATAGTAAGCGGTCAGCGCATAGCCAGCGTGAGAATGCTGACTATGCACTTACGTTTGTTGGCCTTCAAGTGGATGCTCGTATTACACATACACTTGGACAGACTATATATATATTTATATTGCAACCAAAGTGCTACAATGTAATTGTTATGTTTTAATATATGTGCATACCACATCTCCTTCCTTTTTAAAAATAACGTAATATTATGAAGTTATTTTCTAATTTTTGATTTTAATATTATTATTTTTTGTCTTTTTTGTTTTTTTTTTTTATATATATATATAATTTTAATTTTGAATTCTTATGTGCATTATTTATTTTTGTTGTATATTATTTTTGAATAAAATAAAGAAGTAATGAATAAAATAAAGAAATTAAAGAAAAATGTAGTTTTTTTAAAAAATATATTTTAAAATTGTTTCGTTTCTTATGGGTGGCCAACCCTACAAAATATATTAAGAATTGAATTTTTATACCCTTCGACCACTGAAAATGGTCAAAAAAGGGTATACTAACTTTGTGCATATGTATGTAACAGGCAGAAGGAGGCGTGGCAGACCCCATAAAGTATATATATTCTTGCTCAGGATCACTAGCCGAGTCGATTGAGCCATGTCTGTCTGTCTGTCCGGATGTCCGGATGTATGGATGACCAGATGAACACACAGATCTCAGCTATTATAAGAGCTAGAGTTACCAAATTTGGCATGAACATTTCTGTGTAGCCGGCGCAGATCAAGTTTATTTCAAATGTTGGGTGCCACGCCTACCGCCCCCGCAAATTAATAATTTAATTATTGAACTCAATTTATAAGCGCTGTATTAAAGATACAACTTTCTGACTTTAACATATACAAAGCTCATTAAAATATCTACGTATTCTCGAAATTGTAATCCGATCGGTCAATAAAGACAGAAGTTATTTAAGAAAGTATGTGCATAAAACCAAGTGCTTGTGTCAGCTAACAAGGGAGGCGGGCGAGCGCGAAACGCGAGCGCCATCTGTCGAGAATAATTTAAAAGTATGTGCATATGTATATGTCTACATACATAGGAACATAGGTCGAAGGGTATCCCACTGTCGCGTGCCGCGCGACTGTTGCTTTTCTTACTGGTTTTAACCTATCTTTATGAACTATCTGCTTCTTATTTTTATTTCCTATAATTGTAATGTTATTATTAGCTCCTAAATCTGAAACTAAATATGGTCCTAAATAATTATTGTTAAGCTGATGACCTGTCTCGTTCCTAAGTAATACCTTATCTCCTATTTTTAATTCAAAATTACTAACATTTCATTCATATTTAATTTTTCTATCGGCTTTTGCCTTTTCTAACATATTCCTAGCTCTTTTATAAGCTATCTCTAATCTAATCTTTACGTCTTTTGAATAGTCATCCATGTTATAAATGAGATCTATTCTGTCTATTTTGGTGAAATCTGTGAACTGTCTTGGTAATCTTCCAAATACTAGTTCATATGGACAATATTCATGAACTACTGATGGTGTTGTGTTGAAACAATAAGTAAAATATTGTATCCAAACATCCCAATCAGTTTTATCAACAGAAATGTATGAGCGAACATACTCATTAAATGTTCTGTGACTTCGTTCTATTGTTCCTAGAGTTTGGTGATGGTGTGCTGTTGAAGTAATATTTTTCATCTTCATATACTTGCACAGAACGTCTATGAGTTGATTTTTATATTCCGTTCCCATGTCCGTAATGATTGTTTTCATTGGACCGTACTTGAGAATAAAATGTTCAAATATAGCCTTAGCAACTGATTTTGCGCTTTTATTTGGTATGGGTACCGTTACCAAATATTTTGTTAAATCACAAATGATAGTGACAGCATACTCATTTCCATCTTCTGATCTTGGATCTTGTTGCTGGCGTTTCTGTTATTGTCATTGGCATTTTCGTATGTTTCAACATTTTAATATTTTATTGCCCTTTTCTTTAAAATTCTTAATAGTGACAAACTCGAAGATTTGTTCACTTGGTGACAATTGCGTTTCGACCTTCAGTATCTGTCTATTCATTTCTTTTAGCTCTCCGATAGTTATTCGGGAAAGAGCATCTGCTATATAATTATTTTTCCCTTGAGGTACTCTACACTGAAATCATATTCCTCAAGGTCCAGACGCATTCTGGTAAACTTGGAACTCGGATTTCTCATTGAGAACAAATATGATAGTGGCCTATGGTCACTCTGTACTAAGAAATGCCTACCATATATGTATGGTCTAAAATGGTTAATTGCCCAATGTATAGCTGCTGGTTCTTGTTCTGTAGTGGACTTATTACTTTCACCTTGTGTAAAGGTTCTTGAAGCGTATGCCACTGGTAATTGTTGACCGTTATGGTCCTGAGATAGTACCGCTCCACATGCTTGTTTACTAGCATCTGTGGTTATGCAAAATTGTTTGCTGAAGTCTGGGTACTGAAGAAGTGTAGGTTTCATTAATTCCCTTTTAAGATATTCGAATGCCCCGTTGCATTCGCTTGTCCATTCAAATGGAACATTCTTTTTACAAAGCCTCGTTAAGTGGCGTAATTTCTCAGAGAAATTTTTCAATAAATCTTCTGTAATAGTTGCAAAATGCGACGAATCGTCTAGCTTCGTCTGCATTTACTGGTTGTGGGTAGTTATTAATTACCTCATATTTAGAGTCATCTGGTAATATACCTTTATCAGTACATTTATGACCTAAATATGTAACGTCTTTCATAAAGAAAGTGAATTTTTTGGATGTAGTTTTAAATTATGTTGTCTACATAATTTGAAAACATCGGTTAAATTCTTAAGCATATGCTTTTCAGAACAACAGACTACAACTAAATCATCCATATACAGAAAAGCTTGCGAAGGCTGTAGGCCTGTGAATGCAAGTGTCATCATTCTTTGAAATGAATTGGGGGCTATCTTTAACCCAAATGGTAATCGCGTGTAGCGATATGAGCCTGTTGAAGTCGAGAATGATGTTATATTTCGTGACCTTTCGTCTAACTTGATTTGGTGAAATCCTGACATAAGGTCTAGGCACGAGAAATATTTTGCTCGTCCTAATTGATCAAGAATATCTTCTATTCTTGGAAGTGGGAATTTATCTGCTAGCAGTTTCTTATTGATCTGACGATAGTCAACTACTAATCGCCATCTCTTTTCCGCCGAATTAGGCAGTGATTTCTTGAGTACAAAGAGAAGTGGGGTATTATATTCTGATATAGACGGCTCTACTATACCGTCTTTTATCAGTTTGTCAACTTGCCTTTGAATTTCTGGCTTTTGACTTTCTGGCATTCTATAATTCTTTATGTACACTGGTGTTTTGTCATTCAATCTCAATTTTTGTCTATAAAAGTTATTAGCTGATATGGTTTCTGTTTCAAGACCAAAAATGTCGCTATATTCGGTGCATAATTTTGTTAAATCGTTTTTAAATAACGATGGAAATTTTAGAAGTTTTAATACTTCTGAAGTTCTTTTTGGACTATTTTCTGTATTTGCATTGTAAACATCATAATCGTCTAATGATTCGCTTTTTATATTTGCGCTGTTTACAATAGCGTCTTTTTCTGTTGTATTTATAATGCGAATCAACACGTTCTGAGTGTTTACTAGTGCACTTGCTACTATTATTCCAGGTTGCAATTCCTGGTTGGGGATAAGAACATTGGTGTCAGTAGAATTACTTCTGATCTAGCTGGCAAAACTATTTCGTTATCAAGTGAATGTATTATAGGAATGTTTATATTCCTGAAATTATCGGGCCTCAAAGTGAACCTATCTTCTTGGTCGTGGAATTCTAAAATACAATTGTATTTTTTAATGAAGTCCAAACCAATAACACCATCCCCTGGTATAGGAAAATTGTCAGGTACGATATGGAATTTATATGGTATTGCTGCATTTGCAGTACTCATTTCCAAATCTATAGTACCTAGAGACTGAATTGTCCCTTGCCCTATTCCTGATATATTAGTGGTTTCTCTTGATTTTAAATTATTTAAATTATTATTACTGCATTTAAGCAGTGAAATTTCTGCACCTGTATCTATTAATAGAGTTACCATTGAATTGGTACTCATATTTTTTAACTTTATAAAAATACTTAAATTGAGATTGATTCTATACAGCCTTACTGTTGGCTGTTGCTCAAGGGGGCCTGCTGGTTTTCCGACTGTATATTTCTGACGGTATTATTATTATTTCTATTATTCGAGTTCTGGTTTTGGTTACCCCTATGGTAGCCTTCACCTCTGTTGTTGTTCTGGTTACCGCCGCGGCCTCTATTTCCTCCGCGGTAACCACCTCGGCCTCTATATAGTTACCGCGGCCATTACCTCTATTTTGGTAATTTCCACGATAACTATTTCCTCGAGAATGTCCTCTATTGTTATAGAAGAAAACATTGTTCGAGTTGCCGGTCATTTCTGTACAGCAGAGTGTATGTACTTCTCTACTACACTATTCATAGTGCTGAAGTTACCTGCTTCTAGAATTGTCTTGAGCTTATCATGCTCGCAATTCTTTATCATCGCGAAGATCGCTTCTTTTGTGGCGAATTTTTCTGCATTGTTTGAATCTAGTCCGTCATCTATGTAAGCTGCCTCAAGCGACCTACGTAGATTTTCAATTTCTGTGGTATACTGCGCTGCAGTTTTACCTCGTTGTTGTGTATTTAGCAATTTTGCTTTAATGACATCAGGCGATTCGCCTTTAACTGATGCCTTTAATACACTTATGATTCCAATAATGGTCCTTTCATTTTCAACTTTGTATGACAAAGGGCCAATTATTTTCGTCTTAATGACTTCAACGGCTAACATCTCCTGATCTCCTTTCGTGAGATCTGTTAATCGGAGTGCCGTGAGAAATCTATTTAAATTTACTTTCTTGCCGTCAAACTCTGGTATTGTGGAAGAAATTTGTCGCACATATTCCCGAGAAGCGGCGGCTGATTGTGCCATAGCGCTCGGTTTCTCTGTTTCCATCATATCTAAAGAATAAGTATTTTCCGAAAGGTTATCGGCAATCAGTATTGATTCATCAAATGTAGCCGGAATACTCATTGACGACATACAATAGATAAATAATTTATGCCTGTCCGATATGTACAGTAGGTTTTCTCGCAGACGTTTGACGACGTCAGAAGCTTGCAAGTTCTGTAATGAATCTAATTTGGAGTTATTATTGGTAACTAATTTTGTTATTTTATTATAATTTTCTACCAAAATGTTGGCATGCTTAATTATGGTCTTATTCGATATCGGTGCTGCTTTATTTAAGCACTTGAAAGATTTATCGAATTCACTCCCTAATTTTGTAATTTCGGAAATGAGTTCTTTCCATTCCATTTGCCTTAATTGTTACTACCTACATAACTTTATCTATTTCTGAATATATCTTGTATTGTTGTTTGGCTCTTTTTATATATATTTATTCAAACTTAACATTTTTCAAAATATCTATTCATATATTATTGATTTTATCATGTATAACTTCTGAAAAATTTTTTTTTTTTTTAAATTTTTTCTTTTTTTTTAAATAATGTATATAAATTTTTAATTTTATTCTCTGTCTTATTTATATATATATATATATATTATTTATATATATATATATATATATATTATTTATATATATATTTTTATATAATTATGTATTACAGATAATTTATCTAAATTTTTATTATTATTACATAGTGAACACACTGTAACACTGTAAGTTAAATTTTGTCCAGGTCATTTGCCCGACTCATATATTTCTTTTTTAGACATTTGTTGTGCCATTTATATAATTTATAAAAACAATTTGCACACTGTTGATAATAAACTGGATTTGTTTATTTTAATATAGAATGTTTATTTAATTAATGTGCTTGTGCTTCGTGCACATCCTGTCTTCTTTAAATATGTAAAGATGAGCAAGTGGTCAATTGACTTCATTATGTTATTCAACACTACACTATGCTTTTTTAGAACAGCTGGTTTACTCTTATTCCAACACGCCTCTTAAATTTGTTGTCTTGATTTTATCTTTCATTACATTAACTTAATAGCATCTCTATTGTTTGTCTAACGCTTTGGTTAATATGTCTGCTATATTAAATCTCGATTCTATCTTTACAATGTCTATAATACCCTTTTCATAATTTTCATTGACATAATGATACTGCACTTCAATGTGCTTTGAATTCTTCGTAAAGTTACCAAATTTGGATATCGCTACTGCGCCTGAATTATCTTCATATATCTTAATCGCTTTTTCGTTATTAATATTAAATATCTCACATAACATGTTTTTTACAAATAATATTTCGGTTACTGCTTCTGACATGGCAATGTACTCTGCAAACGTTGAACATTTTGTTACAGCGTGTTGTTTGTGTGTTTTCCAAGAAACTATATTTCCATACATTCTAATTATAAATCCCGTTGTGGATTTTCTATCAATATTATCTCCTGCATAATCTGAGTCTACCATACAATCTAGTATTTCATTATTTTCATTCTCTTCAAATGTTAAATTCAGATATCTTGTTTTATATAAATATTTCAATACTCTTATCGAGTATTTATAGTGTGTTGAATTATTACAACTTTGGTATCTGCTTAAGTAATTTACGGAATATGATATATCTGGTCTTGTACCTGCGCTTATATATAATAATTAACCTATCAAATTTCTGTATTTAATTTTCTCATCACATTGAGTTGCTTGACCTAATTTTAAGTTTGTTTCCATTGGAGTTTCGTATAGCTTAGCATTTTCGAGATTATACTTAATTGTTAGTGATTCAATATATCTTTTTTGATTTAAAGTCATTTTCTTACTCTCAGTATTATAATTAATATCTATTCCAATATAACTGCCAATTTTTCCTAAATCTTTCATTGTAAATTTGTTCATAAAACTGTTTTTAATTTCGCTTATTTTTGTTTTGTTCTTACTGCATATCAATATGTCATCTACAAATACTAAAATATATATTTTATCTTTATCTTTTCTTTTTACATATAAACAATAATCGTAGTTGCTTCTTATAAAATTTAATTTGTCAAGATATTTATGCAGACATTCGTACCATGCTGTGGGGCTCGCCGGTGCTGGCACGCTGACACTCCCTCGCTGCTTTTTTTCTCGGGGGGGGGCACAGTGTTTGCAGGTAAGTTCGGAAAACGCACTGTATAATGGTCCCTCGCAGTCTTGTGGGCACCTTTTCTCGAATACCGGCAGGCTGGCTTTCTGTGGTGGTGTTGAAACTTTATCAGAGTTGGTAATTATTGGTGTTATTGCTGAGTGAGTGGTGGTGTTGGGGATTTTTTCTTTAATAAAATTTGTTAAATGGTCTAGCGCAGTTTGTAATTTTTGAGCTGTCGACCATGCGGGCGCTGGAGTTTTGGTGAATAGTAGCCACTTTAAATGCGCTATTCTTTTTTTCACCTTATGGTTTACTCCGCCGCGTTTTTTTCCCATCACACACACACACTCTACTCACTCAGTCTTTTGGCCAAATTTTCCAGTTTCCACCAGTTTGTTCGGGCTCCTGCCTCATGGTCGCCATGTAAAGGTCGGCTCCAAGCCGAGGTCCGCCCAATTGATAAATATGTTTAGTTTGGTTTAAGAGACGATGGACTTGTGTCCACGTCGAATTTTATTAATTTTGTCTTCTATTATTATGATGGAGCAGGGAAGGTCCCGCTCCATTAGATGTTAAAAATCGAGTGTCTTAAGTCTACATACAAAAGCTTTCTTAGCCTAAATCGAGGAGCTATGCTGGCAGCGCCTCCGAGCTTATATGAATATATTATGTATACATATATGTATTGTCGCGAAGCGACGACGTCGGGAGAGGAAGAGTGCTATGTACATACATAGTAAGCGGTCAGCGCATAGCCAGCGTGAGAAAGCTGACTATGCACTTACGTTTGTTGGCCTTCAAGTGGATGCTCGTATTACACATACACTTGGACAGACTATATATATATATTTATATTGCAACCAAAGTGCTACAATGTAATTGTTGTTATGTTTTAATATATGTGCATACCACAACGCTGTAACAAAATGGTCAACGTTTGCAGAGTACATTGCCATGTCAGAAGCATTAACCGAAATATTATTTGTAAAAAACATGTTATGTGAGATATATGAAGATAATTCAGGCGCATTAGCGATAGCCAAATTTGGTAACTTTACGAAGAATTCGAAGCACATTGAAGTGTAGTATCATTATGTCAATGAAAATTATGAAAAGGGTATTATAGACATTGTAAAGATAGAATCTAGATTTAATATAGCAGACATGTTAACCAAAGCGTTAGACAAACAAAAATTTATAAGGAATAGAGATGCTATTAAGTTAATGTAATGAAAGATAAAATCAAGAGAACAAATTTACGAGGCGTGTTGGAATAAATGTGTATGTCTTGATCTGCAATGTTAATTAGCATAAGAGTAAACCAGCTGTTCTGAAAAAGCATAGTGTAGTGTTGATTAACATAATGAAGTCAATTGTCCACTTGCTCATAAGTTGCAAAGAAGAGAGGAAGTGCACGAAGCACAAGCTCATTAATTAAATAAATATTTTATATTATATTTTATATTAAAATAAACAAATCCAGTTTATTATCAACAACCATATCAACACTCATTTAAACCTAATGATGAAATCAGAATTACAATTCAAAACCAGGACTTGTATATACTCCCTCATAAGAGTTTTATCAATTTTCATGGTGTCATTGGTAAAGTTAAAGAAGATAATAATACGCTGGAAAATACAAATATTACTACAAAACTACGAAATACTTGTATGGCATTTTTAACATTTGAAATAAACGTGATCTGCTCCTGGTACACAGAAACCTTCATGCCAAATTTGGTGTCTCTAGCTCTTATAATAGCTGAGATGTGTGTGTTCATCTGGTCATCCATACATCCAGACATCCGGACACACAGACATGGCTCAATCGACTCGTCTAGTGATCCTGAACAAGAATATATATACTTTATGGGGTCCCCCACGCCTCCTTCTGTATGTTACATACATTTGCATAAAGTTAGTATACCCTTTTTTGACCATTTTAATAAACTTGATCTGCTTATAGTACATAGGAGTCTTCCTGCCAAATTTGGTAACTCTAGCTTTTATAATAGCTGAGATCTGTGCGTTCACACAGACAGACGTACAGACGGACAGACAGACGGACAGGGCTCAATCGACTCGGCTTGTGATCCTGAGCAAGAATATATATACTTTATGGGGTCTCCGACGCCTCCTTCTGCCTGTTACATACATTTGCACAAAGTTAGTATACCCTTTTTTGACCATTTTCAATGGTCGAAGGGTATAAATATATTTGCCCAAAATGCCAATAGTAGACGTTAAGTCAGTGAACTTTACAGCCAATGTCATTAATAAAGTAGAGACAAATAATAATGACTTTGAATTAATACACACACTGTTAATAATAATTGTTGTTATAATGTGCGCAAATTGTTTTTATAAACTATATAAATTACATAACAAATGTTTAAAAAAGAAATATATCAGGCAAATGAACTGGACAATATTTAATTTAAAAAAAAAGACCAAAAACAACATTGAAACAAATAACACCATATTTAAGTTTGCCACTTTAAGAAAATGAAAAAAAGTAAATACAACGAATTACAAATAAAGCACAAATATATTAACTAAAGTATGGCTACACTAAAGGCAATTAGAGAAACATATGATACAGTTCAGTTTACCCTTGTCTTCAAGAAAGACTTCATGTACATAAAATAATGGAATGGAATGTGTTTGTGATGGCGGCAGTGATATCTTCCTTCCTTCTTGGGGGGATCGTGGGGAGATCGTAGATCCCCTGTGAAAGCGGAAATCCGACGCGAAAACAAATCGAAAGTAAAAAAAGACAATGCGGGGCGCGTGGCGTTCACTTCACCAACTAACATAGAAATCCAACAAAATATAGCTTAAACCTTTTAAATCGGTTACCAGCTCTAAATGTACCGCCTTTGAGGCAAAACAAAAAAAAACGGCAACATACATTTTTACAGGTGGTCTACCCCTGATCCTATAGCTGACATAGAACGGCCCACAAAAGTCTACTCCACATACTCTAAATGGCCGACATTCTTGAAGGCGATCAGCAGGCAAATTTCCCATTATTTGCCCCAATAATTTTGGTTTATATCAAAAGCAGTGTATGCAATTCCGAACAACTGCAGTGCACAAACTTTGAGCATGTTGCTTCTTAGCATCAACTCGCGACTTTGTTTTGTCACGAGTTGACTCTTCTGCTGACAGATACTGATACCTTTTATTCAGTTGTCTAGCACAATCTTCCCAAGATGGCAGCGTGTCATAGTCAAGCTGCTCTTCGCCAAGACCATGTGAATTATCATTGCACTAGTAATGTCTTTGTCGTTACCTAACGACGGCAACGAGGCATAAATAACAGACACCATATGATCTATGATCTATGATCGATCTTAAACACGATGCAGATGGTTTTGTCATGCTGGGTATGTCAAACAATTGCGAAACTGTATCAAAGAATAAAAGACATTTATTGTATTCTTCCAGTTCAAGTGTCATGCGCGTTAGTTTTGAGCTAGGTTTAGTCATTGAAAATAAATAGGTGAGTGGTCTGTGGCCTGTTTTACTATGAAATGCTCACCGTAAATATAAGGTCTAAAATGGGTTATTGCCCAATGTATTGCTGCTAACTCCTGCTCACTAGTACTTTTATTACTCTCACCTTTGATAAATGATCTGGATGCGTAAGCAACTGGGAGCTCGTGGCCATTGTGGTTTTGAGATAAAACTGCGCCACACGCTTGCTTACTTGCATCAGTAGTTATGCAAAATTCCTTCCTAAAGTCTGGGTATTGTAAGAGAGTTGGTTCCATCAAGCAATTTTGTAAATGCAAAAATGCGTTTTGACATTCATCTGTCCATTCGAAAGGAACGTTCTTTTTACATAATCTAGTTATGTGCCGCGAATAGTCGGCGAACTTTTTGATGAATTTTCTATAATAATTGCAAAATGCAATGAAACGTCTAGCACTATTCGCGTCATGTGGGACGGGGTAATTTTTGATGACGTCATATTTCTTGTCATCTGGCAAGATTCCTTTGTCTGCGCATTTATGTCCCAAAAATGTGACTTCATGCATAAAAAATGAACATTTTTCTGGATGTAAGTTTAAGTTGTTCTTCCTGCATTTATTAAAAATATCTGTTAAATTTTTAAAACTTCAGAATCAGACACTGTCCTGTTGCTCGGGCCAATACACGGCCCAGCTGAGGCAAGGACACAACAACATACGGACCATCAAAGTCTGGTGCTGTGGTGTCCGGAGCCATGGTCAGAGGTGCCTGGCAGATAGGCCTAAAATGCTATGGGGTGGTTCCCAAGAACTACTACGTGACTGCTACCACCGGTGGGCACGGGGGGTGAACACCCCTCTACGTGTCGCCAGCGGTCACACCTCTGAACTGGTGGGAGCAGGCCAGGACAGTTGCATAACTACTGCCCCATCATCAAAGAATGCCAAGATGTGGCGCGGTACCAGAGTCCATGCAGACTCGGACAGCGACCCTCAAGGCAACGATATAAGTGCTGAGGCGGAAGAAAGCCTCTTGCGCTCCCCAGTCAAGGGTTCCAACTCCCTTAGTAGGGAAGGGCCCAGGAAGACGAAGGAGGGCTTGAGAGCCAAAGCCCAGTATAAAGCAGCCTTGAAGATCAAATCTCGGCTCGCTGGCAGCAACAAACTCACCCCTGAGGAGAGAAAAAATCTGGAGTGGGTCGAGGAGCTGCTGCTTACCAAAAGGCAGCGCTCTGAAGACCAAGACAAGGCGGACGTGCCCGTGAGCAAGCGGCCGCGCCAAAAACCCCCCAAAAAGTCACTGCCGAAAAGGGAGACGGTGAGCGATGTGGCGCGTCGGCACCTAGTCGTCGCGCTCATCGACCGCAGTAACCCCCACGTCAAAATATCACCCGAAAAGTGGAAGATGGTAGAGCTGAGGCTGTTGGACGTCCTATTCAAACGAATGGAGGAGCCAGAGTCTCAGCCTACCACCTTCGATGGAGCGGGGTGGCTTAATGGGGTAAAGATATTGAGCTGCAAGGATGACCTCACCCTGAAGTGGGTCACCGAAACTGTGTCCAAGATGGACGCCCCCTGGGAAGGTGCCAAGCTAGAGGTAGTTGACAGAACCTGCATTCCGTCAGTACCAAAAGCGAAAGTACTCTTCCCGAGGGTCGTACCTAAGGAACAGGCGCTCAAGCTGCTCAGATGGCAGAATCCAGACGTGCCTACCGCCGACTGGACGGTACTACACGTTGGCAAGCCGGAAGGCAATGGCCAACAAATGGTTCTCCAGATCAACAAGGAGGCCGAGGATCTGCTATACTCAAGGTTTGGGAAGATGGCGTGGGGAGTAGGAAACGTGTACCTACGACTCAAAAACGCCACCCAAACGACACTAATGCCAACACGCTAGAGGCCGGCGAGGTGGAAAAGACCTCGAAGCCTTGACCGACGCGGCAAACAGCCTCGATATAGAGGATGAAATGGAGGAGGATGGTGACCTGACTATCATAGCCAACCCATCCAAGCAGAAGGTATCCGAAAATAGACATGAAGCTACGGATCCTTCAGCTAAACCTCCATAAGAGCAAGTTGGCGTCGGCGGAGCTCCTCTTGACCCTGGAGGAGGAGTCCGTCGACGTGGCCCTAGTCCAGGAACCCTGGATCGCGTCATGTAACAAGATCGCTGGGCTAGGGTCTAGCAACTACTCCATCTTCTACCAGACCACCGTAAGTAAAGCTAGAACTGAAATTCTGGTAAGAAAAGGCATCTATGCTTATCTTATGTCTAATTACAGTACAGACGACATCACGGTGATAGCGCTAGAGGGATGCAGAGACGAACCACTCCTGATGGCGTCCTGCTATCTAGCGCATGATAGGGAATCGCCGACAGAGGAGACGGAGCGTCTGATCCAGGAGGTGAGCCAGAAGAGGCAACCCCTGGTGATAGGCGCTGACGCCAACGCTCATCACACCCTATGGGGCTGCAGAGATGTGAACAATAGAGGTGAGTCACTTTTAGACTTCATTCTAAAATATAATATTAAGATCGCTAACAGGGGAGAGGAACCCACCTATGTATGTCCCACCTCATCTAGCGTCATAGATCTAACACTCGCGTCTGGAGCAAATACCGAAGTCACGGAATGGAGGGTTCTCAGCAAACCTTCCTTCTCTGACCATAGGTATATCCAGTTCGAAGTTCAACTCGAGTGCACAGTGACAAAAAGTCTTTACAAAAATCCCAGGAACACCAACTGGGATATGTTTAAGACAAAAGTGACAAGGACACTCCCATCCCCAATAACAATCTCATCAACGGTGGACATTGAGAAGTCCGTGAAGACTCTCTGTCATCACCTAACCTCAGCTTTCAACGCAGCGTGCAAGACCTCAATAACAAGAAGGAAACATAGGCCACCCTGGTGGAACCCACAATTGAAGGCACAACGCACCGACCTACAAGAAATCTTCAAACTAGCTAAACAAGCAAACGAAGATATTGTATGGGACGAATACAAGACAAGACTCCGTGACTTTAAGAAAAAGGTCCAGACAGCCAAGAGGAACTCATGGAGATCCTTCTGCTCTGGCATTGAGAAGGTCAGACTTAGGAAGCTTCTGTCGAGCCAACCGGCCGATGGCCAATGGACGAGTAGCAGCAGGGAAGCGACTAATGCCCTTCTAAGCGAGCACTTCCCCGGATGCACAGATGTACTCGATTCACAACAATCAGTGCACACGAACCCAGTGTCCGACGTACCGGGGAATATAATAACACCACACAAAATCCAGTGGGCCATAGACTCCTTTGAGAGCTACAAATCCCCTGGGCTAGATGGTATAATACCAGCCATGCTGCAGAAGACCAAAGAAAAGGTCACTCCATGGCTGGAATCAATATTCAAAGCATGTCTGAGGCAGGGATATATACCTGTACCCTGGAGGACAGCACGTGTTGTGTTCCTGCCGAAAGCAGGAAAATGCAGTCACATGCAACCGAAAGATTACAGACCGATAAGTCTCACCTCTTTCCTGCTCAAAACCCTTGAAAAACTTCTGGATCTACACATAAGAGGAGGCATGAACCGACTCGTAGAATCCAACCAACACGCCTATACAAAGGGGAAATCGGTGGAAACAGCGTTACACTCCCTAGTAGCCACCATCGAAAAGGCCCTACACCACAAGGAATTTGCCTTAGGAGCGTTCCTGGACATCTCAGGTGCATTCAACAATGTATCTACAGAAGCGATCATGCGGAGCCTGAGAGCTACGGAAACCCACGAGGCTGTAAACTCTTGGATAGGAAATCTATTGAGCTGCAGAAGAGTAAGAGCCGAATGGGGAACCACTACCACAACCAAGGCGGCGCACAGAGGCACGCCACAAGGCGGAGTGCTGTCGCCGCTGCTGTGGAACTTAGTGGTAAACAACGTCTTAAAGAAATTCAAACGGAAAGCCCCAAAGATAACCGCCTATGCAGATGACATAGCCATAATTATCGTGGGCAAATGTCCAACGACGATCAGCTCCGTCATGGACAGCACACTTAAAGAAGTACTGAAGTGGGCTATGGATGTCGGACTCAGTATCAATGCGGACAAAACGGATCTAATTCTCTTTACCAAGAGATACAAGATACCGCAATTGACTCCGCCATCTCTAAACGGTGCCATGCTCGAGCCAAAAAAGAGCGTGAAGTATCTAGGAATAGTACTGGACAGCAAGTTGAGCTGGAAAACCAATGTCGAGGAAAGGGCGAAGAAAGCCACAAGTGCACTATATGCATCGCAAAAGATGCTAAGTAGCACGTGGGGCTTGTCTCCCAAACTGATGCACTGGATCTTCATCTCAATTGTTCGTCCAATACTACTCTACGGTGTCCTAGTATGGTGGAAGGCCACCAAGAAATCCACATACCTCCTAATAATGGAAAGGGTACAAAGACGTGCACTGATGTGCATTACTGGGGCACTGAGATCTACTCCAACAAAGGCCTTGGAAGTGATACTTGGAGTTCTCCCCATCGACATACAGGCCAAACTACTAGCACAAAAGACCGCGCAACGTCTTTGTGCTACAGGAAATATGGCCCTCGCAAATTATGGCCACAGTGAAGTAGGAGGAAAGTCACTCAATAGAACGGACTATGTGACCCCAATAAACAACTTCTCTAGAACGCCCGCTCTAATGGGACATGAAGATTGGAAAATCGGCATGGACGAAAACGCAACAAAGCTATTCACAGACGGATCTAAAATGGAAACCGGCGTGGGCGCCGCGGTCTACTGTGCAGATCCGCTCATTCAAGTGTCGTACAAGTTGCCGGACTACTGCAGCATCTTCCAAGCGGAGGTCTTCGCTATAAAGAAGGCTGCAGAACTTGCGACAACACTCAACAAGAATCAGGTCAGCATCTTTGTCGACAGTCAGGCGGCTATCAAATCCATGCAATCCTATGTCATCAGCTCCAAAAGTGTACTGGCAAGCAGAGAAGCATTAGATGCATTAAGCAACCGCTCGAAGGTGCGCATCTTTTGGGTTCCCAGCCACCAGGGCATCGACGGAAACGAGATTTTATTTAATTATTTATTTATTTAATTAGTTTATAGTCGGACTAAGGTCAGTCGACTGTAACTGTTTCCTGCTCTCTCAAGAAATTTATTTCGTTACTCTGTTTTCTTTTTGCTCTTCGTTGTCTCCTACATTTTAAAGGCATATTAATTTTCACAATCATGGTGTCGTGCTCAGCAGCAATTTGCTTATGTTCTTCTGATCCTAAACCGGATTACATTGGTTGCTGGCTCTGTGATAATTTTTGTCACTTAAAATGCTGTGGCCTAACTGTGCGGGTTAGGGACCCCGTCCACGCCAATACTGGTCTCAGATGGTCGTGTGAAACGTGTCGTGTGGATGAATCCGATTTACGGAAAATCCATAATAAAACCAAACTTGGGTTTTATAAGATACGCACAGCTTTCTCTAATCTCCAATCTGAATTTTTGGAGATGGAGGCCAAATTTAACGCCTTTACGGTTCCCAGCAAACCACCGGCTCCTTTAAGTGTTCCTTTAGATTCGGTCTCTACGAATTTAAAGCTCACCAACCTACCTTCTTCCCAGGCTTCTTCACCCGATCTTCTAAGCTTACTCTCCCCTATACCGTCTTGCTCTTCTAACTGCACAAAAAAAAAAAGACTAGCAGCAAAGTTACCGCACCCAAACCTCTTGCTCCTCCTCTTGTGCCTACTCCCATTACGAGCAACGACAACATAAAGGGAAATGTTCCCGCAATAATGCCTGCTACTAAGGCACAGAGTATAAAACCTTTGATTGCGATCAAACCCAAAAAAATTGTGTTTATCTCTCGTTTGGCGCCGGACACTACCATAGAAGATGTACAATCGTACATCTTAGCAAAGCTGCCTTTAAATAACTTTACAGTTGAAAAATTCCATTTCAAATTTAAGCGCGACATTTCTTCTTTCAAAATTAGTCTCCCAGCAGTACAGTTTAAAGACGTTTGTGCTACTTCCTTTTGGCCGCCTGACCTTATTTTTAAGGAGTTTACTCCTAAACAAAAAAGCCGAACTGCCGTTAATCTTCCCACGCTGGCCGTAACTTCGCCAAAAAACTCAAAAAATGCAAAGTCTTCAAAAAACTGAACTTTTCATTTCTACATGCCTCTGAAAATGTTAGGGGTTCTACAAAAAAACTTTCTTCTTTAATTCTATCCTATCAAAATGTTAGAGGTCTCTGTACTAAAATCTCTAGTCTTTATCTTAATAGTCTTGCCTTTTCTTCCCAAATTATTGCTTTTACCGAAACCTGGTTAAAACCAGAGATTCTAAGCTCTGAAGTCTTTCCAGATATGTATACAACATACAGGCTTGATCGACCTGACCGACGGGGTGGCGGAGTACTGATTGCAGTAGACTCCAACATTGAGTCGGACCTTTTACAACCGGAGTTTCAATTTAACATTGAACTAATTTGTGTAAAACTACACTTTCCCGGTTTTTTCATGTATATAACCTGCTCCTATATTCCGCCGTCATCGGAATTATCAGTCTACTTGCAACACTTGTCTGCAATTAAGACTATTTTTAACCTGTTATCAGACAGAGATCACTTCATAGTCCTGGGCGACTTTAATATCCCAGAATGTAATTGGACATCTAGTGCTGAAGGAAACTTCCTTTTACCTTCCCGGCAACATGACCTATTTGACGGTTTGTTTGACATGTCTTTGTCGCAGGTCAATCATGTCAAAAACTCTCTCAACAGATTGCTTGATTTATGTTTCACCTCTGATCCTTCCAAGGTGATTGTAGACAGGGTACAACCCCTTTCCCTACCGGAAGATCCTTATCCTACTTTCGAAGTGAATTTCGACTTGGATATTAGTATTGTGGATAAAAGTGAAAGGCCGCGTAATCGCGTGCGCTGCTTTAAGAAAGCAGACTTTGAAAATCTAAATTCTTTAATTTCTCATTGTGATTGGTCTGATTTTTATGCATCAACTGATATGTCAGTTGCAACCAATATCTTTTATAATACCCTAAACTCTGTTTTTGATATCTGTGTTCCGTTATTTTATCCGTTATGCTCAAGCAAACCCCCTTGGTTTACAAAAGAGCTGTCTCGCTTAAAAAACTTAAACAGTAGCTTACTCAAGAAATATAAGCAAAGAAACACACCGCTTGTCTTTTCCCGCTACCTAACTGCTCGGGCAAATTTTACCGTGCTTAACGCGAAATGTTATAAAAACTATTTGACCAGATGTAGGTTTCAGTTTTTTCAGAATCCTAAAAAGTTTTATAGTTTTGTTAACATGAAGCGAAGGTCAGCGGTCTTTCCTTCTAAACTTTCGTTTGATAATGCTGAGGCGGACACAGATCAGGCCGATATGTTTGCTAAGTTTTTTCAAACAACTTATTCTTCTTCTACGCCAAGCATTCATTCTTATCCATATAGTGTACCGAGTTCAAATGGCATCTTCACACCGTTACTGAATGAAAGTTCACTTTTTAAGGATCTTAGCTTAGTTAAACCAGTCTTTTCTCCAGGTCCCGACGGTATCCCCGCCTGTGTACTTAGATATTGTGCCAATTCCTTATGTAAGCCATTGCTCAAATTATTTTCGCTGTCCTTAGACACCGCCTCCTTTCCTTCCATATGGAAAGAATCATTTATTATCCCTTTACTCAAAAAAGGCAGCAAGTCTGATGCAAGTAATTATAGAGGTATCTCTAAATTATCGGCTATTCCTAAATTCTTCGAGAATGTTATAACTCCTCACTTGCAACATTTTAGCAGATTCGTGAAACGTCGTTCTACCACGACAAATTTGCTTGAGCTGACATCCTTTGTGGTAAAAGGATTTCAGAAAAATCTTCAAACCGATGTCATTTATACTGATTTCAGTAAGGCATTTGACTCAGTCAACCATTCTCTTCTTGCACATAAACTGAATCTTCTCGGTTTCTCACCAAAACTTCTTAGTTGGATTGTGAGCTATTTAGGTGACAGAACCCAACGAGTCCTCTTTAAGAATAATCTTTCTTACCCCGTTCATGCCACATCTGGTGTTCCCCAGGGAAGCCATTTAGGTCCCCTGCTTTTTACACTTTTCATCAATGACCTTCCAACGGTCATACTTAACTCCCGTACTCTCATGTATGCTGATGATGTCAAGCTCTGTTTTCAATTTAGAGACGACTCCTGTCATTTGCGCCTTCAATCCGACTTAAATTGTTTCTATTCTTGGTGTCGTGCAAATCTCCTTAATCTGAACAGCTCCAAATGCAAGCTGATGACATTCTCACGAGCATGTCCAAAGTACGTATCTTACTCTCTTTGTGGTTGTACCTTGGAAAGAATTTCCCTGGTTGATGATCTAGGTGTCCGTTTGGATCGCAAACTAAAGTTTTGCGAACATATATCATCAATGGTTAATAAAGCTATGGGTGTACTCGGCTTTATTAAGAGATGGTCTAAGGAGTTTGACGATCCTTACCTAACTAAGACTCTTTTCACCTCGCTTGTTCGTCCAATTCTAGAGTACGGATCATGTGTCTGGAGTCCTCAGTACACAGTTCACAAGGATCGCATTGAATCCGTACAGAAAAACTTTTAATTTTTGCCTTGCGAGGCCTTAACTGGGATGTAAATTCAAGACTTCCTTCCTATCCTAGTAGACTTTTGTTACTAAATCTGCCTTCCCTAGCCAATCGTAGAACTATGCTTGGTGTTGTATTTATTTATAACCTTATACAAGGGGACATAGATAGTAACGACTTGCTTAGTCGACTACACTTCTCTGTCCCTGGTAGAATCACCCGTAATTATCTTCCTCTAAAGCTTTCATATTGTAGCTCGAATTATGCCCTGCATGAGCCTTTCAGGGTATTATGTTCGGACTATAATAAATTATATTACATTGTCGCTAATAACAACAATAATTCTGTATCTTGCTTAAAAGTACAAATCCTTAACCACCTTTCTAGTAACTAGTTAAATATACTTATCTGCTTTCTAGTAACAGTAGTACTTTTTTACTAACTGCATGTTTGAACATTTGAATCGCTATTTTGATTAGGTTTTGCTTACTAACACTAACTCTCCTCATCTGATTGGGTTTTTCTGGGTTTTCCCCAATCCTCTGCAACAAATGTTGGATCGGCTCTTTCATTTTTTATGATCCCAATGTCAACTCAATTTAATTAATTTCTTTTTCCTTTCTTTTCTCACAGTTAAGATTTTACTTTTAATTTAAATTTATTAATTATAACTATTAATTGTTTTTTTCTTTACTTTTACACAGTCGACTGACCTTAGTCCGACTATAAACTAATTAAATAAATAAATAAATGTGCAATTATACAAATGCGAAACTAGCCCAATATGTCATTCAGTTCCCGAGAAGAGACTGTAGAATAATGATGGGTATACTCACGGGTCACTGCCTGACCGCAACGCATGCAAAGAAGTTGGGCATCACCGACAACGACGAATGCAGGAAATGCAGGGTACCAGAAGTAAAAGAAACTCTGGAGCACCTCATCTGCGACTGTCCCGCACACATGACCTCGAGAGCGAAATGCCTTGGAAGCCCCCTGCTTGCATCCCTGAAAGAAGCAGCGGGCCTGGCACCCCAAAAACTCCTGGCTTTTGCCAAACTAACCAGCATACTAGACTGGGACAATTAAATCACGAAATTAACAGCCTCCATCACTTATCCGGCAACACTAAGAATCATACTGATCTATGTGAGGCCCCCCCTTGAGGGTCTGCCGATATAACCTAACCTAACCTATAGTCATCATTCTTTGGAAAGAATTAGGTGCTATTTTTAAACCAAACGGCAGTCGCGTGAAAAGATATGATCCGTTCGTTGTTGAAAATGAAGTTATATCCCTTGAATCCTGTTCAAGTTCAATTTGATGGAAACCCGACATTAAATCGAGACATGAAAAATATTTAGCTCTACCTAATTGATCCAAAATATCGTCAATTCTAGGTAGTGGGAATTTATCAGATAATAATTTTTTTTTAATTTGGCGATAGTCAATCACTAACCGCCATTTCTTTTTTTCTGAACTTGGAATTGATTTTTTCGGAACTATTTTGTCATCGATTAGTTTTTGTACTTGAGTCTGAATTTCGTCAGTTTGACTATGATGAGGGTTTCTATAATTTTTACTGTAGATAGGTTGCTCATCCTTCAATCTTAGCCTTTGTTTACAAAAGTTGTTAGCCGATATTGGCTCTGTGTCAAACCAAATATGTCTGTATAATCGTTGCATAAAGTGGCTATTATATGCACAAAAAGAGCCGATCGCATGGGCGACATCGCAAAAGCTATATGCTGAGATGTTACATTTGTCAAATGTACTGCTCCAAAGGAAAATAAACCCCACTCTAATTACTCATTCAGTAAATTATATATCATCTTTAAACAAAGTTATTAAAATAAAAACTCCACCTCCAGAAACGCACATCCCAGGACTACAGAAGAGCTGCCCAACAGACTGCGAGGGAATTTGGAGCCCATTCTGCGAGGGAACTTGCACTCAACAGCAGCAGCAGCAACAATAGCAGCAACAATAGCAGAAGCAACAACAGCAGCAACAGAGCAACAGTCGTCCAACGTTGGACCTGACAATCACCTAAGTAACTCTTCAAATGGACAACCACCCCCGGCAAAACTACTACACAACGGAGGAAATTCAAGAAGCAATCGACGAAGCGCTATCATCAATACCGGAGGAACTATGGGCACAGCTGGGATGCGAAACTAAAGGAAGCATCAACGAGGAAATTCAAGTCTGAGTGAGCAAATAGAGTGTTATGGGTAAGCGAGGCGGTCTGAGTGAGCAAATAGAGTGTTATGGGTAAGCGAGGCGGTGCAAAAACAAAAATTACTAAAAGAATAACACAAACAAAAAAAAAATTTTTGAATATAAACAAATATTGTAAAACAACTCATGTTAAATTGAGCAGAACGTTTTCTGCGGCCCGTAAAGCCATGCAAATTAATAGGCAGGATCGAATGTAAATTCTTCCCTAAGGTAATATTTCCTATATTATTCATTAAATGTCCATAGAGACAAATAAAATAAGTAAAACAACATTTAAAGAAAATTTTATATAAAAATCAAACATTAGTAAAGCCAATATGGGATTAATAGACACTAAGACAGTAGACTCCACTGCATATGTTATTAATAAAGGAGAAGTATCCAATAACGATTTGTTTTGGATAACAATGTTGTTAATAATAATAGCGCTAATAATGTAGCCAACGCGCTAAATAAAATTTATAAATTACATAATAAATGTCTTAAAAGCCGTTATCAAAGTACAGCGAACGGACTTGAAAATATCTAAATTCCAAAAAAATGTAAAAATAAGAAAATTGTAAAACAAATATGAAATCAGTTAACAAATAAGAAATTAAGAAATGAATAAAAACAATATATAAAAAAAAAACAAGATTAAGGAATATATGAAAACATGTACTTAGTGTAATATTCAACAATTCTAGTAGAAAGTTTTAACGAGGCTAGATTATTAATACATGAGGCTAGAAGTAATCTAGATAAAAACAAATGGAATACAGTAGCAAAACTATTGGTAAATTTAAGAGGGAAATTAGTACAAATAAATGGGAAATATAAGTTAAATATATCAATCCCATCAATACTAACTAAATACCCCCCTGTCTATAGAAGTAGAAGCCCAGGGAACAAAAACTGAGTCATTGAGTGACTCAGACACAGATATAAAAGAAGAAGACATTCTGGATCTAACGATACCAGCTATAATTAAATTACAAGAAAACAAACAAGTAAACACAGCCACAATGATTGAAGATTCAGCCGCCATAAGGGCGTATATAAAAGATGTTTCTAGTTCCATACCAGAATTTGATGAACAGAAAATACATCTACAAAGGTTAAATAAGGTTAAATTTAACAGCAGTTAAATTGGTTGACCTTGCAAAGGGACCTTATGAACACATTGCTGTAGAAGTAATAAAATCAAAAATAATAGGGACAACCCTATATGTAGTACAAGATGAAAGTACAATTCAGGGAATAATAAACAAACTAAAAACTGTGATTGTCGGTGAAACGTCACAGAATGTAAGAGCAAAATTATCGACGGTTTTACAAAGAGGAAAAGCCGTAACACAGTTCACAACTGAAGTCGATAATTTAAGGAAACTCCTACAAGCATCTTTTATTGATGAAGGAATACCGGCGGAACACGCCAACACAGTGAGTACAAGAGAGGCCATAGACACAATGATAAAACTTGCCGAACACGAAAGTGTGAAAACCGTCTTAGAAGCGGGAACTTGTACTACAATGGATGCAGCCATAAGTGCTTATATTAGAACCAGTACAAGAGTTACTGGAGACGACAATAAAGTTATGTTCTATCGTAACAACAACAATAACCTTAACCGAGCAAAATAATAACGGTTATAGAGTTAATGTCGGATGAAGAGGAAACGGCTATAACAATAGTTACAATAGAAATAACTATAATAATAATAACCGCAATAATGGTAATAATAATAATAGAAACCACGTACAATCATATAGAGGCAACCGCAATAATGGCCAAAATAGAAATAACAATGCAACAATAACAACAACTACAACAATAACAATCAAAACGTAAGAGTAGCCCAAAGTAATCCAGGCAACTCCCAAAATAATTCGGGAAACTCCCAACAACCTTCAGGTACAAATCACTAAATAAAATAAAGATTAATGCCATCAATCAAAGCTTAACCATATTTGTTTCATTTACCCACTCCACTTTTTGTCCCAGAAAAACCCATTAAATATGCTAATTAGGACCCTAAATTGACTGATCTAGCCCAAAAACCTATTAAATATGCTAATTAGGACCCTAAATTGACCGATCTACCCCAAAAAACCCATTAAATATGCTAATTAGGTACCTTAATTACCTAACCCCCCCTCGTCAAACACCATTAATTTTGATTCCCCACTCCACTTTTTGTCCCAGGATCCCCTTATATATCGTACATACTGAAATGGTCTTCGCTTTAATTGCTGTTTGCTTACGAGCAATATCAGCACTAAATTTGTCAAATCTTTGCAAGCACATTTGTAATTTTGCACTTGTCTTGCTGATTTGTTGCTTTTCACTTATCTTTTCGGACTCAGACATGTTGACTAAAGGACATGAAAAATCTGAATAGTTTTTTAGATACGAAATTAACGAAAACGAAATACTTTGACCCGGTATTAAAAAGATTATTGGTGTTAAATTAAATCGCCGTTCATTTGCTCAAGATCGATACAAGACTAAATTCTAATATACAATAGTTACTCTCTTTGGCCCCCTTGCAGCGGATTAAACAGCCGAAGCAAAGACGAGCGTTAACAGAGTATTAGAGTTTTTGTTTTACATGTTATGTTATTTCACTTAACGTTTCTATGTATTGTATGTATTTCAATGTAATTCAATGTCAAAGTATCTATTTAGTATCTAATCTATTGGTTAAAGCTGCAGCGCTCCAACATTCCGCCACCATTAAAGGACTGCAGTTCTTTGATCCATGGGATTGGAGCCAGTTTGTGAATGGCTCTTTTAACGATGCCGGTTGCGGTTTGCACCTCTGCCACTCGAACCTTGCGGTCGCCTCCCGCGATGACTCGGGTGACGCGCCCTAGATGCCATTTCTGGGGCGGCGTGTTGTCGTCGTGTATCAGCACCATGCGTCCCACTTCTAAGTTGTTGGCCTCTGTTGTCCATTGTGATCGCTGCTGGAGGCTGAGGACATAGTCCCTGGACCAGCTGTGCCAAAACCGCAGCTTGAGCTCCGACAGCTGCCGCCACCGCTTTAAAGACGGATTGCTTGCCGTGTTGCAAGGCATTCCTGGCGCGTATTCGCGCGGCTGCATGGTTAGAGCCTGACCCAGCAGCAAATGGCCTGGCGTTAGTGGCTCGCCGTCGTTGGGATTGCTGCTCTCGGCCGCCAGTGGCCTGGAGTTCAGCAGCGCTTCGACGTCGACCAGATGTGTGTTGAGCTCGTCGTGTGTGAGGTTGGCGTTGCCGGCCCCTCTCACCAGGGGCCTTGACTGCCGCCTCCCACAGCCCTCCGAAGTGTGGTGCTCTGGGTGGAATGAAGATCCACTCCACTCCTCTCTCCGCGGCGTAGTCCTGAAGCTCCTCCTTCTGCTTCTCGAACGCTGTTTGCAGATCCTTCAACACATTGCTCGCTCCTACGAAATTGGTCGCATTGTCGCTGTATATCTTCTCCGGCAGTCCTCGTCTGCCCGCGAACCTTTAAATACATTTAAAAACGCATCACTGGATAAGTCAACTACGAGTTCTAGGTGAACAACCTTTGACGTGAAACAAACAAACACAGCGACATAAGCCTTCACTGGGGGTCTACCGCGCAATCTGTAGCTAACATAAAATGGTGCATAAAAATCAACACCGCAAACTCTGAATGGGCGACCTTCTCTCAAACGGTCTGCAGGCAAATTGCCCATGATTTGGTCTAATAATTTTGGCTTATATTTGAAACAATGCATGCAGTTGCGAACTACTGCTGAGCACATTTCTCGTGCGTTTATTAGCCAAATTTGCTGCCTCAAAAGTGCCATCAATGCTTTTGGGCCAGCGTGATAATTTTTAATGTGCAGATTGCGCACGAATATCTTGACGAAAGTTTCGTCTCGAGGCAACAAAAGAGGAAATTTCGCATCGTATGGAATGTTACTCTGCAGTAACCTACCACCTACACGATATGACTTTAAAATTTATTCCAAATCCGTAAATTTCATGAAAAAAGGGGTTTAACGACTAAAAAATTTTTTAAAAAAAAAAAAATTTTTAAAAAAAAAAAAATTTTATTAAAAAAAAATAAAATTTTAATAATTTTTAAAATATAAAAAAATAATAAATTATTCAATAAAAAAAAAAAAATAGGAAAAAAAATTTTTTAAAATGAACCGCATAACATAAGCTACTATTCGAATAATTTTGGAGAAGGAAGATATCCGTTCAATTAGTTCTAAAATTCTATTTAGTATTGCCTGTTCACAAACTACTTTGTGAACTGAAACACATTTTTTGTTTTCTGAGCTTTGTACTTCTGCGCAGATCTCAAACTTATGGAGTTGTGGCCAATTCTCGGCAGAGTCATGTAAGAAGCTTGGACCTTTAAACCATAATGATTTAATAAGCTCATCTATTGTAGTGTATCACTAATATGTAGAGTAGAGTTAATATGTAAGTAACGTATATACATTGTGACACTTTGTCACATAATTATAATAAACATAAATAAAATCAAAAGACCACCAACTCTTACATGAACACTCCAGCTCTTGAAATACGATCTAACGCTTATACATAAGCCGATCGCGGAGCGTGAGAATGCTGAGCATGCACTTAGCAGCTCAAGCGGTCAAGCTATACATAACATATGTATGTATGCCATCTGCATACACATGTATATGTATATAATATAACAAACACATAGTCTTAAGCATACCATGTACGGGTAGCTGTACCCAAGAACAGCAATATGAATTCATTCTAATAAACCTACTCAAACAGAGCAGAAGCTCTGAGTCAAAAGTAAATCTATTACATGGCGACCGTGACTCGGTCTCGAGTCTGTCTCTGTGTGTGTGTGTGGATAAGAATCTATTACATTGTGAATTAAAATGTGCAAGTTGTTACGTGTTCTACTGTTGGACGATTAATGCAATGCGATAAATGCAAAATTAATACACAGCAACAAATGATCTATTAAAACAAACAACGCACAGCCAAAGAATTGATTACATTTATTACATGGCGACCGTGCGTTAGCCAAACGCACAAAAACACACAAAACACACAGACACAAGCGGCAATTGATGGCAGATGAGCCACAATTGACCAAGGCGCAACCCGAGGTACAGAGGGACCAGCCAACGTTGGAGGAAGCGCTGGAATTAAACCCCGCCGATGGACCACGCCCACTCACAATAGCTGAGTACCAGGCACGTCAGGAGCAGCGCCAACCCAGGAAACATAAACGCTCTGGACGTAGAGTGAAATTACTACAACAACGCCGACTGGTCAAGGAAATGACCCAGTTGGCCAAGGAGGAATCAGCCCGGCAACGCTACAAAGAGCGTTTGGAAATTATAGAAAAGAACTTCGCCAAAGTGCGAAGACACGCAAACGGGCTGCTTAAATGCAAATGCCCCAATTTGCCATAGATTTAAACTAAACCCAAGCCGAGGCGGGAAACCGCTGCTTGGAAAAACTAACAACAAAACTGTCAGGCTATATACTAACAAATGTGGTTGGAAATTTTTTTTAAATTCTAATGAAATGTAAACTTTGACTTGTGAGCCAACCACATTAAAACTATCAAATTTCCATGTCTCTGGCACTAGTATATATTTAATACAAGTTGCAAATATTTAAAGTAAATTCATTAAATTTCAATATTCACTATAAAAAACTTTTCAAACTTTATTTCCAATAAATTGAGAGATTAAACAGATTTCATTTTTTCTTTATTGCAAATTAATATTTCGAAAATGGGTTCTACTGAATCAAAAGTAGATCACCCAACAGCCAATGTAGTTAATGAAGTAAGAATAGTTGATCACAAAGATGAACTACAAAATATATTCATCTTGTTATTGATTATGACTGTCATATCAATTTTGAGTTTGACCCTTAAGATTTATCAGGAACATAATAAACGACTTAAGAAAAGATATCAGAGCCGTGCAGATGGCCTAGACAAGATATAAACTGTACTTACGAAATAAAACAATATAGATATGATTTAGAAGACTATACAGAATATAGACAACAGTATAGAATACCATTTTTATCAAGGAAAAACACAATAGGTAGACATCCTTCTTGTCAAATACATTTATATGATTCCGAATTACACTTTAGTAGACAAAATTGTTGCGAATATAAAAGAAACACCAAATGAGCGATTCACAGTGGGTACACATGGAATGGCCCAAAATAGCAGCGTCAATAAACCATAATAAAGCAGTATTTGACAAATCATATAAATGTGTAAACAAAGAAGTACCTATTAAAGTAGAGACTCTAGAAACACACATAAAGATAATAATAAGAGAATACAATAACATATGTAGAATAGTCACAACTATAGAAGATAGATTAACAGAAACACATAAAAAACATTGTCATAAAATACTAAGATCTCTCAATAAAAGATTGATCAATATTAGCATCAGACATAATCTAGATATTCAAATACCTGAAGATTTGCATTCATTGGTTAATATAAATGAAAACCAATTACAAAATCTTGAGGAGTCTAAAGGTAATATCGACATTGAAATCGAAAGCGATATTGAGTCGTTATCAGAAGACATTGAAATAAAAAAGAACGAAACGAAAGGTAATATCGACATTGAAATCGAAAGCGATATTGAGTCGTTACCAGAAGACATTGAAATAAAAAACAACGAAACCAAAATGCCAGACCAAATTGAGAAAGATAGAGAATATGTTCGACAATTGTCGACAACAATACCAGAATTCGATGGCAAAAAGTCATCATTGACACGCTTTATAACAGCGTTAAGAATAACAGATAGAACAAAGGGAACTCAGGAAGATCTAGCAGTAGAGATAATAAAATCAAAAATAATAGGACCAATTTTATACAAAGTAACAAATGAAACAACCATCAGAGGCATCATTGACATACTAAATAGTAATGTAAAAGGTGAATCAGCTGAAGTTGTAAAAGCAAAGTTACTAAATATTAAACAGAAAGGGAAGACAGCTTCCCAATACACCACTGAAATTGACAATTTGCGTAAGCAATTAGAAACAATATATATTGACTTAGGCCTTTCAGCCGAAATTGCGGATAACTTCGCTACTAAAGAATCAATACAAGCAATGACTAAAAATTGTGAATACGAAAAGCTACGAATAATACTCGAAGCTGGTAATTACAATACATTCAGTGATGCAGCAGGAAAATACATACACTGCTCCACTGAAATGACAGGCAGTCCCAGTAGCGTCCTATATTTCAACAATGGACAACAAAACTACAGGGGAAATAACAACTACCGAGGCCGAGGCCGAGGTAACCGCGGTGGTTACAATACCAATTACAACAACAGAGGTAATTTCAGAGGAAATTACAGAGGAAACAACCGAGGAAGGAATAATTCCAACCGAGGTAATAGACAAAATCAAAATAACAACAACAATAACAATGTCCGAGCAATCGAAACTGCTAGTACATCACAAAATGCTACAGCTTCGGGAAACTAAATAAGACGGTTCACACAATCAATCTTAATTTCAACATTTTTATACATGTGCATAATAATAATACAAATACAAAATTAACATTTTTAATAGATACAGGAGCAGATATTTCACTTATCAAAAACAGCTCAGATAATTTCCAAGACATAGATCAAAATACAATAACAAACATTTTTGGAGTTGGAGAAGGTTCAACAACCTCTCTAGGTCTAGTAAACATAGAACTAGCAACAAATAATTACATAATTCCACATAATTTCCACATAGTTAATTCTAATTTCCCAATACCCACCGATGGAATCATCGGAATAGACTTTATAAAGAAATACAATTGCAAATTAGATTTTAATACAGAAGAAGACTGGTTAATTTTGCGACCAGACAATATCACTTGTCCAATAAACGTACCAATAACACATACAATAGGCAATAACTCAACGTTATTACCAGCCCGATCCGAAGTAGTCCGACTAATTAAATTAGATACATCCGATGAACAGATCCTCATTCCTAATCAAGAAATAGACATAGGCATCTTTATTGCAAATACAATAACGACTAGTAAAAACACAGTAATTCGTATAATAAACACAACCAAAAGAAACCAAATAATAAATATTGATAAGATACAATTTGAAAGTCTTAACAAATATGAAATAGTAAAAACAATAGATAACGAAAGAAAAGAACATATTTTACAAAAATTAAACAAAAATTTCCCACCATTGTTTAAAAAACAACTAAATAAATTATGCACAAATTACACAGACATATTCGGACTTGAAACCGAATCTATAAGTACCAATAATTTTTACAAACAAAAATTAAGATTGAAAGATGATGAACCGATATACATCAAAAATTATAGAATACCAGAATCACAGAAAGAAGAAATACACAGACAAGTTAACAAATTAATTGATGATAAAATAGTAGAACCAGCCATATCTGAATACAACAGCCCATTGCTACTAGTACCGAAGAAATCATTACCAGGTTCCGCAACAAAACGATGGCGACTGGTAATCGATTATAGACAAATTAATAAAAAGCTCTTATCAGACAAATTTCCACTTCCAAGAATAGACGATATTCTTGATCAATTAGGACGAGCAAGATACTTCTCGTGCCTAGACTTAATGTCAGGATTCCATCAAATAGAACTAGATGAAAACTCAAGAAACGCAACGTCATTTTCAACGAGCAACGGCTCCTATCGCTTCACGCGATTACCCTATGGTTTAAAAATTGCGCCCAATTCATTCCAAAGAATGATGACAATGGCATTTTCCGGATTAGAACCTTCACAGGCATTCCTGTATATGGATGACTTAATAGTCATCGGTTGTTCCGAAAATCATATGATCAAAAATTTGACTAACGTCTTTGACCTATGTAGGAAAAATAACCTAAAACTACACCCAGACAAATGTTCATTCTTCATGCATGAAGTGACTTTTCTAGGTCATAAGTGTACTGATCGTGGTATTTTGCCAGATGATAAGAAATACGAAGTCATTGAAAAATACCCCGTCCCTACGGACGCAGACAGCGCAAGAAGATTCATTGCATTCTGCAATTATTATAGACGTTTCATCAAAAATTTTTCTGACTACTCTCGTCACATAACAAGGTTATGTAAAAAGAATGTAAAATTCGAGTGGACTTCAGAATGCCAAAATGCATTCACATATCTCAAACAATCATTAATACAACCCACGTTATTACAATACCCAGATTTCAGCAAAGAATTTTGCATAATAACAGATGCAAGTAAACAAGCTTGCGGGGCAGTATTAACACAAACATACGATGAGATACAACTACCAGTAGCATATGCCTCTCGCAGCTTCACTAAGGGAGAAAGTAACAAAAACACTACAGAGCAAGAATTAGCGGCAATACACTGGGCAATTAACTACTTCAGACCATACATATATGGCAAACATTTCGTTGTAAAAACAGATCATAGGCCTTTAACATACCTCTTCTCAATGAGAAATCCTACTTCCAAACTCACTAGAATGAGACTTGATTTAGAAGAGTATGAGTTCACAGTAGAATACCTTAAAGGAAAAGATAATCATGTAGCCGATGCGTTATCAAGAATAACCATCGATGAATTAAAAAATATGCAAAAACAAGTCTTGAAAGTCACTACAAGACAACAGAGTAGACAAAACAACTGCGCAGTAAATGAAAAAGAACAAGAAATTTTGCCAAGGCAAATACTTGAAAATGCTTCTAAGCCCAACGTATATGAAGTCATCAATAATGACGATGTACGAAAAATAGTGACCTTGCATATAACTGACACATTATGTTACTTTAAACATGGTAAGAAAATTATTGCAAGAATTGAGATTAGCGACCTATATACTAATGGAACTCTCGACTTAGGTCAGTTTTTCCACAGGCTTGAAAAAGAAGCCGGTATACTTGGTATCAGCCAACTCAAAATGGCACCGAGCGGAAAGATCTTTGAATTAATTTCAACTGAAACTTTCAAAAATATGGGCAATGAATTTTTAAAACAAATAAGAGTAGCGCTACTCAAGCCGGTGACCACAATATCTGATGATATTGAAAAAGAAGCAATACTGTCTACATTTCACAATGATCCTATTCAAGGAGGTCATACTGGCATTTCAAGAACGCTAGCGAAAATCAAAAGACATTACTATTGGAAAGGGATGATAAATTTCATATATCAGTACATACGTAAATGTTCAGAATGTCAGAAAGCAAAAACAACAAAGCACATAAAGACCCCTTTAACAACTACAGACACACCAATTAAAGCATTTGACAAAGTCATTATTGACACAGTTGGACCATTACCCAAATCAGACAATGGTCATGAATACATAATTACTTTAATATGTGATCTGACCAAATACCTTGTTGCTATCCCCATAGCAAACAAAAGTGCTAGTACAGTAGCCAAGGCTATATTCGAATCATTCATTCTCAAATATGGTCCGATGAAGACGTTCATCACCGATATGGGAACAGAATATAGAAACACAATCATGAACGAACTTTGTAAGTATTTGAAAATAAACAATCTTACATCAACAGCTCACCACCATCAAACACTTGGTACGGTAGAGAGAAGCCACAGAACACTAAATGAATATCTACGTTCATACATATCAGTCGATAAAACTGATTGGGACGTATGGCTTAACTATTTCGTATATTGTTTTAATACTACACCATCAATGGCACATAACTATTGTCCATATGAATTAGTATACAGTAAAACACCTAATTTACCTAAAGAATTAAGCATTAAAAATAACATAGACCCTATATACAACATAGATAATTACGCAATAGAATCTAGATACAGATTAGAAATGGCATACAAAAGAGCTAGAATAATGTTAGAAAACCATAAACGTAAAAATAAGGAATACTACGATAGGAAAGTACTAGATAAGGAAATAATAATTGACGATAAAGTTCTTTTAAGAAATGAAACAGGACATAAACTAGACAATAGATATTTAGGACCATATATAGTAGTAGGAATAGAAGAACCGAACAATATAATAATAAAAGACGATAAAAACAAAACTCAAAAGGTTCATAAGGATAGATTAAAAACTTTTAACGAATAACGTAATTTTTCATTAAATAACAAATAAATACGAAACATTTAAACTCTCAATTTTATTCAAAAGAAAACACACAAATTATTCTTATCATCATCATACCGATTGGTCTGATCAACCACATCAACAGAATATGGTAATGATGACAATAATATGCAAAAATTAAAAAAAAAAAAAATACAAAAATTTCATGAATTTACGAAGAGACAAAGAGACACAATATTTTTAAATCTACACAATACATATAAATAAATAACAAATCAAAATACAATTTTATATACACAAAAAAAAATTATTATATATATATTAAAAAAAAAAAACAAAACAAAAACAAAATAGCAAAAACATAAAATAATGAAAAAAAAAATAATAATAATAATAATTTTTTTAAAAATGACTACATATGTTACGTCATTTCTTTAAAAAGGGAGGTGTAGTGTATCTACCCTCAATATGTAGAGTAGAGTTAATATGTAAGTAACGTATATACATTGTGACACTTTGTCACATAATTATAATAAACATAAATAATATCAAAAGACCACCAACTCTTACATGAACACTCCAGCTCTTGAAATACGATCTAACGCTTATACATAAGCCGATCGCGGAGCGTGAGAATGCTGAGCATGCACTTAGCAGCTCAAGCGGTCAAGCTATACATAACATATGTATGTATGCCATCTGCATACACATGTATATGTATATAATATAACAAACACATAGTCTTAAGCATACCATGTACGGGTAGCTGTACCCAAGAACAGCAATATGAATTCATTCTAATAAACCTACTCAAACAGAGCAGAAGCTCTGAGTCAAAAGTAAATCTATTACAACATGCACCTCTAGATGCAATATCAGCTGGATTTAACTCAGTCGGTACATGTCGCCATATAACATGATTAGAGCGCTCTTGAATTTCAGCAACTCTATTGGCTACAAAGGTAGATAATGACGCTGGCTCTTTTTCTAGCCAATAAAGGGTTACTTGAGAGTCAGACCAAAAGTTCACGCTGTCTATTTTAAATTTGGACAAAACAGGGGCAATTTGTTTCCACACAGTGCTTAGTAAATGCGCAGCGCACAACTCAAGACGAGGAATGGTCTTAGTTGCCAATGGAGCGACTCTAGATTTTGCTGTTAGCAACACTGTCTCTACTTCATCTTCATACCGTGTACATACGTAGAAGCAACATCCATAAGCGTCACTCGAAGCGTCTGCAAAGCCATGAATTTCCAATTGATTGTATTGACTCTTACAGACGTATCGAGGCAGCTTTATTCTGCTGAGATCACGTAAACTATCTATAAACTGAACCCACTCTGTATGAAGATAAGCAGGAATCGTCTCGTCCCAATCTAGTTTCTGTTTCCAGTGTTATGGTGCAGACTTGTACTAGCAGTGACAGTGCACACTTCAGGCTTGTTTTGCTTAACAGCATTTAAAAACAAAGCTTTGGTGGCAACACACAAATCCTCAAGCGCCCCTCTTGTGACACCACTTTGATCGTAATTCTCTAGTTGAGTTTGTAGGCCCATTGCCTTTCCAATATATCCTTCTAAAATCTCCAGACGACACTCGAGCTGTGTTTTTTCGAATTATATTGTTTTTTGCTCAAACGAAGTCTTCATGCGCTCAATATCAAATTTCAGCCGATCTAATGCTTGAACTATTGTTGCCATACGCTTAGAGCTGCTTGCTGGTTTGGAATCTTCTTCATTACCCATGATTAGTAACTTAACTTTACTAGCTTACGAACTTTAATGGGAGTAAATGCTAAGCGATATCCAGTAATCAACAAGAAAAATTAATGTTCAATGTACAACTTGACCGTTCGACCTATATACCCTTTTACCTATGTGTACAGGGTATGAGCTACGTAAGATGTAAGTACTCAGCTGAGAAGGCAAACAATTAACGGAGCAAACGGCTACACGAAATAACGGAACACTCGATGCACCAAGATCAGTCGACTTCTTTGCTAAGCAGAACAGAAGAAAAATAGCTGTAATCTCACAGCCGCTACCACCAAAGCGGAACAGGCAAATAGCGAAAGTTCAATGACCGAGTAAGCGACTTTGAACTGTGTGTTCAACAATTGCAGCAACAATTCTAAATTGTTGTACAAAACTGCAATACAACAAATGTAGCCAGCGAATTCCGAAAATTTAATTTCAATATGTAACGAATTTTAAGTTGCTTTATTTTATTTGTTTTAGTTCAAAGGCTTTAGGTAATTTATATGTATATGTACATATGTATGCGCATTTCTAACATGCAAGTATGCACACACATGTGTATAGTTGTTCGTTTTAAGATTAACTGACACCAATAATTGAGACTCTTGTAAACTTTATGTAACTTTATATGTTTATGTACATATATGTATTAAGGTGCACAATCACACTACACAATGATTTGTTTTTGGCCAATAATTTGGTATTCTCGCACAATTGCGGGTCGACACAAAGAACTCAATTTATGGTGCAGACTTGTACTAGCAGTGACAGTGCTTTTGGACAGTGCTTTTCGTAGCTTTTGGTGGATTCCATAGACACTTCCCTTGATGAGCGGCTTGACATATCTTGGCACTTAAAAACGCGAAAACCGAATTTACACCACCAATAATCAACGAAAATAAATACTAATACCGATGTCCCTGCTCGGGCGCCAATGAAAAATCTGAATAGTTTTTCAGATACGAAATTAACGAAAACGAAATACTTTGACCCGGTATTAAAAAGATTATTGGTGTTAAATTAAATCGCCGTTCATTTGCTCAAGATCGATACAAGACTAAATTCTAATATACAATAGTTACTCTCTTTGGCCCCCTTGCAGCGGATTAAACAGCCGAAGCAAAGACGAGCGTTAACAGAGTATTAGAGTTTTTGTTTTACATGTTATGTTATTTCACTTAACGTTTCTATGTATTGTATGTATTTCAATGTAATTCAATGTCAAAGTATCTATTTAGTATCTAATCTATTGGTTAAAGCTGCAGCGCTCCAACATTCCGCCACCATTAAAGGACTGCAGTTCTTTGATCCATGGGATTGGAGCCAGTTTGTGAATGGCTCTTTTAACGATGCCGGTTGCGGTTTGCACCTCTGCCACTCGAACCTTGCGGTCGCCTCCCGCGATGACTCGGGTGACGCGCCCTAGATGCCATTTCTGGGGCGGCGTGTTGTCGTCGTGTATCAGCACCATGCGTCCCACTTCTAAGTTGTTGGCCTCTGTTGTCCATTGTGATCGCTGCTGGAGGCTGAGGACATAGTCCCTGGACCAGCTGTGCCAAAACCGCAGCTTGAGCTCCGACAGCTGCCGCCACCGCTTTAAAGACGGATTGCTTGCCGTGTTGCAAGGCATTCCTGGCGCGTATTCGCGCGGCTGCATGGTTAGAGCCTGACCCAGCAGCAAATGGCCTGGCGTTAGTGGCTCGCCGTCGTTGGGATTGCTGCTCTCGGCCGCCAGTGGCCTGGAGTTCAGCAGCGCTTCGACGTCGACCAGATGTGTGTTGAGCTCGTCGTGTGAGGTTGGCGTTGCCGGCCCCTCTCACCAGGGGCCTTGACTGCCGCCTCCCACAGCCCTCCGAAGTGTGGTGCTCTGGGTGGAATGAAGATCCACTCCACTCCTCTCTCCGCGGCGTAGTCCTGAAGCTCCTCCTTCTGCTTCTCGAACGCTGTTTGCAGATCCTTCAACACATTGCTCGCTCCTACGAAATTGGTCGCATTGTCGCTGTATATCTTCTCCGGCAGTCCTCGTCTGCCCGCGAACCTTTTAAATACATTTAAAAACGCATCACTGGATAAGTCAACTACGAGTTCTAGGTGAACAACCTTTGACGTGAAACAAACAAACACAGCGACATAAGCCTTCACTGGGGGTCTACCGCGCAATCTGTAGCGGATTAAACAGCCGAAGCAAAGACGAGCGTTAACAGAGTATTAGAGTTTTTGTTTTACATGTTATGTTATTTCACTTAACGTTTCTATGTATTGTATGTATTTCAATGTAATTCAATGTCAAAGTATCTATTTAGTATCTAATCTATTGGTTAAAGCTGCAGCGCTCCAACAGGACACTTATAGAAGTCAAAAAGAAATAAGTGTCACAAACTTTGTGAGCTACCGTCGCAACGGCTCTGACTATGTAAATCTAACTTGCTTAAACACACACACGCGCAAACTATTCGTTGTGTGAGCAAACAAAAGAAAGTGATCCAAGCGATCCGAAATAAAGCAGGCTAAACTTTTGCTGTAACTACGTTTGTAGGCAGCAATGTAATGTAACAAGAAAATATATGCACACGCACTCTAAGTGGTATGTATATCAAACAAACTAAAAGGGAAACAAGAGAAAACGAAAATCAAATGAAAGGTTCTGTGATACGTTTGTTTACAGCAAAAGAATATGCGGGGTGCGGGGTGACGAAATGCAAGCAGCGCCAAATGCAAGCGAAGTCGAAACAACGAAATTATGTGAGCCCAAAGGAAGGTTCGATGTGAACGAACGCAACAACAAATGTATGTGTGTATATGCAAACCCTAATATGCACATATGTATTGTATTCACAGCTGTTCCAAGTTAGCGGTCAATATGTAAATATATGCACTAATCGAAGATCGAAAAGAGACAATTTCCATTTACACACACACTCAATTATTTGATAAATATATAAGCCACCAATTTTATATTTTTTGCCTAAGATTAATGTTGCCGTTGCTTATTATTATTTATTATTCATGTGAATAATTTGTTAGTGAATACTATATTTTATATATTTTGCATGCAAATGCTATAATAAGTACCAGAAATTGAGCTGTTGAACAATATTTAAATGGCAATTTTATATCGATCAAAGCGACAGCACACAATAAACTATACAGGTATATCTGTATATGCTCAATTTTTGACACTGAATACCTGGGGACAGTCTTGGGAATCGATAGACATGGACCGACGAGTATCCTCCACAGTAATCCAGTGGCACAGTAATCCAGTAGCGACAACAACGTCTTGGCAGCTTAATGTCCAATTAAGGGGTGGCACCTTCAAATGTTATTTTTCACCCACACACGGAACGCGCCAAGCAATGGCCACACAGCACACAATAATTATCAAACAAACGATATAATTTTGTAATTCCGAAAAACACACTGAAGTCCCTGCTCGGGCGCCAATGAAAAATCTCTAAGCGCTTTTAGAGATCGAAAAAGTTCATAAATTAACAAAAGAGACGCGGTGGCTTTGAATTAATAACTTTTACAATTTATTGCTGCTGCTGACTTCGACGATTGCTATTTTGCGAGCTAAATTACAATTACAGTTCAATTTCTCTTAATCTATGTTAACCTATGACTTCAGAACTGAGTCCCACAAATTTACTTTTTATTTAATTTATTCTTTAGAGCAATGAAGCCATCAAATTAAGTCATAGCTATAGTAGTTATTTAGTTATAAGTTAGTGTTGAACGGCTTCGACGATTGCTATTTTGCGAGTGTTTTCAATAATTGAGAGTGGGCCACAATCCGACCACACTCCCCGAATGCGCCGTCGGCATTTGCCGATCGTCAAAACTTAAGAGAGCATGCTTAAACTAAATTACAATTACAATTCAATTTCTCTTAATCTATGTTAGCCTATGACTTCAATGTCAGAATTCAATGATTTCAATACTAATAATAATGCTACGAAATTAAAGTCTATGCTGCTCCATCACTCTTCGTTTAACTTTTCGAATGGAAGTGGGTTGTGGAATGTAAGTGAGGTCTTTTATTATATACAATCATTGTATTCAGAACTGAGTCCCACAAATTTACTATTTATTTTAGTTTATTCTTTAGGGCAATGAAGCCATCAAATTAAGTCATAGCCATAGTAGTTATTTAGTTATAAGTTAGTGTTGTGAGTTCAATAAAGTGGGCAAGCCTTTCCGTACCATGCTCAATTTGGCGCATACGAATATACACCAAAAATATCGAGTAGAAAATATCATTTAAAATACATAAGTTATTATCGAAAAATGTGAGCTGTGCAACACTGAAATGAATAGCGTCACTTTTCGCAATAATTCGCACGCAGCAACAAATTAAAATAAACCCGACACTTTTTCTCATTTCTTACTTATTACATTACACTTGTTTTGAATTAATAAATATATTGTGTTTAATAGAAGGAAAAGTGTTATATTTTTGTGAAGCAAAACAGTCTAATTGAAGACAGAACAGTTAGATAATTGTTTTTTAGTGGTTAGGGCAATGAAGCCAAATGGAATAGAAGCCATAGAAACAGTTATTTAGTTATAAGTCAGATGACAGTTCCTTAAGACCCAATGGATGGGCGAAACAGATATACCTCACCAATATGAGCACAGGGTATAGGCTCGCTCTCAAAGAGCACACGCACACCCGCTCAGTGAGCACACGCGAAAAGCGACTCACACAGATACCCGCGCATGAGCGCACCCAAAGAGCGACCCCCGAAACAGATGGAGAGAGAGAGAACATATGCACGCACACAGACACCTACACATGAGCGCACACTTGAGCGGATGAGAGATGTTGAGTTATTTCCAACAGCAAGGCGCGTTTTTTGGTGTTGTGAGTTTTCCCAATTTTTTCTGTGTTTATCCTGGCTCGAAATCTGACCTGAATGTGCAAGGTAATTGGTCAAAGTCTGTGGCACTTGTAGGAGTACTCACTGCGCCGTTCTCCAGCTTCTGGAACCCAAACTGTGAGTTTTCTTCTAAGTCAAAGTGTCATCACTGCGGTTGTTGTTGGTGCTGGCGGGGAGAGCGCGGCGAGGGCTAAGTGAAAGTGTGAACCTAACTTCCACTCAACTTTTCCTCGCTTTCCATTGTTTTTGTTTTCCTAATCGCGCCATTGCTGCGGCAGGCGGCACTGCTGAGAAATCAGCTGATAGAGTTGCCAACTGATCGCAGCGACAGGGAGGCTTTTATTATTATCACTAGGCATCGAATATCGATACTAGTATTATTATAGTGAGCGACCTTGTGCGTGTGGCGTTGCCAGATCGACGGTGCGAAAATATTTTCGATGCAGGGCGTTGGTATCCCTGCGCCAGCGGTTGTGAGTGTACAAACGGTACCCTATAAAACGGCGGCGATTCCTAGCAATCGCGGTGCTGTGGAGGTGGCTAGCCTGGCCTCTGCAGCATCTACTACCATAGGCCAGAAAAAGACCACTGATCTTATCAGCGTGCCGACGCTAAAAATAGCATCGAAATCTCCTGCCACGTCGCCAATACGGCCACTTGACCTGTCGGCGTACAATAATGAAGGCTTGCGGAGCATTCTCGCAATTTCAACTGATGTGGCCGCTCTCAATTCCAGAGCGATCCAGCTTGAAGAGGGTGTTGCAAGAGAGAGCTCTTGCAGGGATACCGCTACTCAGACAGAGGTTGAGTCGAAGGTCTGCCCATCGGCGAATAGCGGAAAAATTAACGCGTTGAAAGATACTTTAGTGAAGCGCCCCATAGTTAAGCCCCCCTCAGTGAAGCCTCCTCTGAGCAACTCCACTAAGCGCCGGCGATTCCTATGCCAAAGGAGCCAATTTCGCTCAGCTATGCGGCTGTTGCCAGGGATGCTAGCAAAGAGGAGTGGTCTAAGGTGAAGCCTAAGCGCTTGCGCAAGAAGCCAGAAACTCTCAATCTTAAAAAGACTGGTGAAGCGTCATATTCTGATATGCTCCGTAAGTTGAAAGCAGACCCAAACCTAAATGCTTTTGGCCAAAATATCAAAAAAAATAGAAGAACCCAACAAAGTGAGCTACTGCTCGAGGTCGATGGAAAGGCAGCAGCAAGTTTGCCCAATTTTAGAAGGGCACTCGAAGAGTCCCTGAAGGACGGGTGCTCAGAGACTGGCACTCTCCATCAGCGGAATGGACTAGGCAACGACAGCAGAGGAACTCCTCAGCTGTCTGGTCTCTCAGTTCCAGGACATCAAGTTTAATCTAGATGCAGTGCGCGGTCTGCGTAAAATGCGGGATGGAACCCAAATAACGACGGTTATGCTAAGTGCGAATGATGCAATCATATTGCTGAAAAAGGGCACGGTAACAGTAGGCTGGTCACGTTGCCGCATCATACAGGATGTACGTCCTACGAGATGCTTTAGGTGTCTGTGTTTCGGCCACCGAGCTTCCAGTTGCAAGGCGACTGATCGTTCTGACTGTTGCTTGCGTTGATGAGTCGGGTAAGGCGGCTATCAAGTGTTGCAGTCCCCTTCATATACAGGATCGGGCGACCTCACCAATGCGTGGCATTGCATATGCGAGAATCAAAGGTGTGCATATTTACAGCTTCTATGCGCCACCTAGTGACAGCCCTAATCAATTTGATGATATGCTCAACATGCTCGTGAGCCATGCGAGAGGGCGCAGGCCAACGATCGTAGCGGGCGACTTCAATGTCTGGGCGACCGAATGGGGCAGCCGTGTCTCCAACTCCAGAGGGCGAGCCGTGACTGACTCCATGATTCTGCTCGACCTGGTCCTGCTGAATGACGGCCGCAAGCCGACCTTCAACAACGACAGGGGCACGTCATATATTAATGTTACCTTCGTCAGCAGAGGCTTAGTAGCGAACACAAATTGGACAGTCTCCGATGAGATAACGCTGAGCGACCATGCTCTGATCACCTTTTGCGTACGACCAATGGGAGCGGTGCACAGTTTGCGGAGGAACCCACTCAGTCAAGCTTGGGATACTAGGAAGTTTGATAATGATATGCTGTCATATCAAATCGAATCCTTAACCATCTCAACCGGCCATGCGGAGACAATGGCGTCCAATCTTATGAAGCTGCTGGTATCAACTTGCGATGCTACGATGCCGAGAAAAAGCAAGGTAAAGCGAAAGCCTCCTGTCCACTGGTGGAACGACTCTTTACACCACTCTTCGTTTGGAATGCCACAGGTCTAGGAGACGAGCGCAACGAGCCAGAGGAGACACTAGCCACGCGGAATTTCTCCAGGTTTTCAGAGCCCAGCGTGCAGAGCTCAAAAAACGTACTCTCCATCAGCGGAATGGACTAGGCAACGACAGCAGAGGAACTCCTCAGCTGTCTGGTCTCTCAGTTCCAGGACATCAAGTTTAATCTAGATGCAGTGCGCGGTCTGCGTAAAATGCGGGATGGAACCCAAATAACGACGGTTATGCTAAGTGCGAATGATGCAATCATATTGCTGAAAAAGGGCACGGTAACAGTAGGCTGGTCACGTTGCCGCATCATACAGGATGTACGTCCTACGAGATGCTTTAGGTGTCTGTGTTTCGGCCACCGAGCTTCCAGTTGCAAGGCGACTGATCGTTCTGACTGTTGCTTGCGTTGATGAGTCGGGTAAGGCGGCTATCAAGTGTTGCAGTCCCCTTCATATACAGGATCGGGCGACCTCACCAATGCGTGGCATTGCATATGCGAGAATCAAAGGTGTGCATATTTACAGCTTCTATGCGCCACCTAGTGACAGCCCTAATCAATTTGATGATATGCTCAACATGCTCGTGAGCCATGCGAGAGGGCGCAGGCCAACGATCGTAGCGGGCGACTTCAATGTCTGGGCGACCGAATGGGGCAGCCGTGTCTCCAACTCCAGAGGGCGAGCCGTGACTGACTCCATGATTCTGCTCGACCTGGTCCTGCTGAATGACGGCCGCAAGCCGACCTTCAACAACGACAGGGGCACGTCATATATTAATGTTACCTTCGTCAGCAGAGGCTTAGTAGCGAACACAAATTGGACAGTCTCCGATGAGATAACGCTGAGCGACCATGCTCTGATCACCTTTTGCGTACGACCAATGGGAGCGGTGCACAGTTTGCGGAGGAACCCACTCAGTCAAGCTTGGGATACTAGGAAGTTTGATAATGATATGCTGTCATATCAAATCGAATCCTTAACCATCTCAACCGGCCATGCGGAGACAATGGCGTCCAATCTTATGAAGCTGCTGGTATCAACTTGCGATGCTACGATGCCGAGAAAAAGCAAGGTAAAGCGAAAGCCTCCTGTCCACTGGTGGAACGACTCTTTACACCACTCTTCGTTTGGAATGCCACAGGTCTAGGAGACGAGCGCAACGAGCCAGAGGAGACACTAGCCACGCGGAATTTCTCCAGGTTTTCAGAGCCCAGCGTGCAGAGCTCAAAAAACGTATATCGGCTGCTAAAGCGCGCGTTTAAGGACCTGCTTGAGAGCGTAGACGACGACCCCTGGGGTCTCGCCTACAAACTAGTAAGCAATAAGGTGAGAAAGAGGGAGGGTACTCCATCGGAACCTAATGTGTTGGCCAATCTTGTGGCGGAGCTGTTCCCTGAGCAGACCACGTTATGGCACCCACTAGAAAATACTCCACTGCTGGGGCGGTAGGACATAGTAGGTAAGCTATTCGAACGCATTCTGTATGCTCGCATAGAGGCAATAACGGAGAGCTCCAATGGCCTGAGTAGACATCAGTACGGCTTCCGCAAGGGAAAAAGTATACTGGATGCACTCTCGGCTGTTACAGATATAGCCAAGAACGCTCTCGATGGTGACAGATGGCTTGGCGGTAGGAATGAGTACTGCGCAATCGTCACGCTGGAACATTATGTACGATGGGATCTTGGGCATCAGCAAGCCCATTGGAGCTGAGCTGCACTGCTTTGCAGATGACGTGGCAATAACAGCGGTCGACAAAACACTGACAGAGTTACAGGCAAAGTGCAACGCGACGATTAGATCGACCATCGACTAGCTCGCGAAAGTCGGTCTAAAAATCGCGATGCACAAGACCGAGGCTGTCCTGCTGAGCAGCAGGAAAGCTGTGGAGACTCTGCAGGTCTCAGTTATCCAGGTCTCGGGATCCAGGTGACTTCAGCGGGATCCCTAAAGTACCTGGGGATCCTTATAGACCACAGGCTCTCCTTTAAGGTTCACGCAATCTATGCTAGCAGGAAGGCAGGGATCACATCTGCTTCATTGGCAAGGCTCATGCCTAACGTGGGAGGACCTAGGATGCCGGCTCGTAAGCTGCTGGTGGCGGTAGCAAAAGCCACGCTGCTGCGCCTATCTGGAGCTCAGCCACAAATAAAGGCTCATACCTTATAGGCGCGCGATCGGTGATGCGGACTATGGCCCTCAGGTTTATTAGAGGATTCAGGACGATTTCAGACGACGCGGCACTTGCTCTGGCAGGCATGCCGCCCATCGACTTCGAGATCAAGGCACTAGGCTTTATTCGAGATGGCGTTTCTCGGCTAGAGACTCAAGAGTGGCTGACAAGAGAGTGGCAGACTAGATGGCAAACGTCGCCCCGTGGGAGATGGGCTTTCCAGCTCATTCCAGTGTTAGCAGAATGGGCAGAGTGTCAACACAAAGTTGTGGACTACCACCTAACCCAGTTCCTCAATGATCATGGCTGCTTCCGGGCTTATCTATTTCGGTTTCGCCATGTAGATTCTGCCCAGTGCCTCTACTGTACCGACGCTGTGGAAACCGCGGAACATGTCCTTATGCATTGTTCCCGGTTTTCTTTGGAGAGAGATCAGCTAGGGTCTCTGTCTGGAGTGCCGCTCAGCCCAAGAGGGCTGTTCTCTGCCAGGTTGGCGAACAAAGATACGTGGGACTTGGGGCATGGCGTCATCATTAACATGAAGAGGGTCCGAGCCGATGAGTTGACCAATAGAGCTGGAGACTTATCCCTGTGTGGTAGCGGGACTAGAATACTATCTCAGCGGGCTCGGCTTGTCGTAAAAGGCGACTAAAGAGTTAAGGGAGGGGAGTCACGCTACAGGCTAACGCATCTAAGAGGGAGTGCGACCTGGCCTCACATCCTGCTCATCGAAGTATTACCTTGACTGGCAATCCCGGTGAGCGCGTCAACATTTCTTTTTCTATAGTTGAATAGTTGACTTCGGTGTCGGAGAGGGTCCTGCTGGCGAAACATACAGGTCTATCATTTTGTAAGGAGCCTTGAGATAGTACGGCTCCTAACGCGAAGTTACTAGCATCCGTAGTAAGAATGAATGGTTTTTCGAAGTCTGGATGTATGAGGATTGGGTCATTGGAAAGAAGAGTTTTGCACTGTTCGAATGCGTCTATAAAGTCTTTGTCTGTGGTAACTTGTCTTTTCCCTTTCAGCTGTTTAGTCATGGGCTTTGTTATTCGTGCAAAGTCTCTGATAAACTTCCTATAATACCCCAGTAAGCCGAGGAAGGATTTGATGGCTCTTCTGTTGGTGGGGCAAGGGAATTTTTTGATCGCACTTATCTTGTTCGGGTTTGGTTTTATTCCGTTTTGTGTGACTATGTGGCCTAGAAATTCTATCTCTTTTCTTAGGAATTCAGATTTTGAAGGTTGTAGTTTAAAGTTTGCTGCTCTAAGTTTTTCGAATACCATTTTTATGTCCAATAGGTGTTTTTGTAGAGAAGGCGAGAAAATTATAATATCGTCAAGATAAACTAAGCAAATGGTGCCGTTAAGATCGCCGAGAACGCTGTCCATAACCCGTTGAAAGGTAGCCGGTGCGTTTTTTAAGCCGAAGGGCATCCGTATGAATTCATAGTGCCCCCCTTCGACTGTAAAGGCTGTTTTGGCGATATCTTCTTGTTTCATCTCGATTTGATGAAACCCGCTAGTTAGGTCTAGCGTTGAAAAGTATTTTGCCTTGCCTATGCTATCTAATATGTCATTTATGTTTGGGATTGGGTATCTGTCCGAAATGGTTTTGTCGTTGAGTTTCCGGTAGTCTATTACAAGTCGCCATTTCCTGTTCCCTGTTCCGTCGAGTTTTTTTGGGACCACCCACACTGGGGCGCTCCAAGGGGAGTGGCTAGATCTGATAATTTGTTGGTCTAACATGGATTCGATTTGTTTTTTGACTTCTGTTTTATGGACAAAAGGGTATCTGTAGGATTTTGCGTGGATAGAAGTGTTGTCTATGGTGGGGATGGAGTGTGTGATTTTGTTGGTGAAAGTTAATGGTGTTTCTGGGTTGTAGAATATGTCTCGAAATTGTTTACATAGGGTTGTTAGGGCTGCTTTTTCTTCTTGATTAAGGTGTTCTGTTAGGATTTGTAATGGGGCCTGGGGGATGTCATTATTAAGAGGTGTAGCTGATATATTAAAGAACTCGATATGGTCGTTTTTATTGTACGGGGTGGTTTGTAGGGGGTATTCTAGGTATAATAGTTTATCTGAGTCGGATTGGTTAGAGATTTCGACATTAGCAATATTATTGTTTGATTTATATAGTCCTTCTGACAACGATAACTCATTATTTAGTTGTGTAGTACAACAATAGAATTCCCCATGATTAGTCTTTACTGGTAGTGGTAAGATAACTTTACTGTAAGCGGGGATGTTAAAAATTTTTGAAGCTTGGTTGTTGTACAAAAATATTGGGAGTGTAGACTTTGAAGTTACTAGTTGTAAGTTTACTAGGTCTATTTTTGCTTCTAGGTGTGATAATAGATCCATTCCTATGAGGCCATTGAAATAAGAGTGAAATTTGAATTTAAGTAGGGTAATTTGGCCTTCAGTTTTGAACTCGGGTGGCATTGGGAATATTGCCTTTTCCTCAATTTTAAAACTATTTAATGCTGTTGTAATTGAAGTGGATACTGGTAGAATTGTGCACTCTAGTTGGTTTGCTGATTCGGGGTCAATGAAGGAGTTATTGGATCCTGTGTCGATTAGAAATGACAAAGGGAATTTTTGTTGGAGGTTTAGAGTTATGTATGGTAGGGATGTTGCATGTGTGGTAGGATTTATGTATCCTGTTGGGTTCCTGAGGCTGGTGCCTGAAAATTTAGGTTGGTAGGGCAGTGTTGGGTGGGTTTTTCTTCTTCTATGTTGTGTAGTCCATAATTTGGTGTTTTATTGTCTCTAAACGGGTTACTAGTTCTGTTGCCATTATTTGATTGACGATATTGGGAATTGGGGTTTGAATAATGGTTTGAGTGGTTTTGGGTGTAAGATGAGTTACGGTTGTTGCGGTCGTTGTTATCTCTGTGATTGTTACTGTTATTGTTATTGTAATTGTTAGTTCGTCGTTCGGTGTTGTTTTGTGTTGGGAGGTATGGGTTTCTGTTCTGGTAACGAGCCCTTTCTCTTTGACATAGCTCGTAAGCTATTTCGATAGTCTTGGGGTCTTTCAATCTGATGACTGTTTTAAGTGGTTCTCTAATTCTTGAGATGAAAGCATTTAAACAGACTTCGTCATATAGTGTTTTCTTGGCTTCGATGATTGTGGGCGACTGTCCGCTATTAGAAGTAGTGGATATAAGTTGGCTCCTAATCCTCGATAAACCGAAAAACAATTGCCCTAGGGTTAGGTTATCTGGGAGAGATTGGAGCTCGCTTAAGAGAGTAGCTTCGCTTTTCTTGCTAGAATATAAACGTAGTAGGTTACTTTTGATATCGTCCCATATAAGTTTGGTGTTGGCTAGATTGAGAGCTTCGTCTGCTCTTCCAACTATTTTATTCCTAATTGCCCTGAGTGTCAGAAGTCCGTATGGTGTTTGGTCGGTACCCCTAATGAGCATGATTATTTCCTCAACGCTAGTTATATATTTGTCGAGTTGGCTTGGAGTACCATCGAAAGTCGGAAGTTCTTTAACGAAGGCTAAAATATCGGTGGCACTAAGTGCCGTAGCAATACTGCTAAAGCCGCTGACAGTAGGTGTTAAGGGGACGGAATTACTTCCGGAGGCGTTGCCCGAATCCATATTTATAGGTTGAGGGGGCGATAAGGGGGTACTTTCTTTAATTATGGGGAGGGTGTTTGTTTTAGTAACTGATCGTGTGACTCTTTTTGGAAATGTGTGTGATCCTAATACGGAACGAGTTGTTTGTTTTATAGTTTGAGTTAATTTCTTTGACATTTAAAAAAAAATATACAATTTACAATGAACTTAGTGACTCTTAATTACTTGTTTGTTGTTGGATAGTGTGTGTTTTCTTGTGCGTTAGTTTCTGTAATATAGTATGTATGTATAATTTAAGTACTTTATTTGTGTTGAAAGAGTGAGAATATGGGTGCATGTTTCAGAAAAATTTTTTTTGTTTATTATTACTTTTTGTTGTTTTTGTTTTTTAGGTATGTAATTTATATGTGATTTTGTGGTTTTGTACCCAGCCTTAACAAGATCATACACTTCACCGTTTATATAACATATTCATATTTGGAATGTTTGTATGTATATATGTACTTGTTTGGTGGTTTGCGTATATAAATGTATTTTTGTGATGTAGTAACAGGCCTTTAGAGTTTCGGCAGTGGTTTATCAGCGATTGATGCCACACAGTTACACTACATATTTTTTTTTTTTTTTTATATTGTATTTGAAATATTTATGTGTGTGTATATTGTTTTATTTGTTTTGTGTAACATGAAAAAAGATGGACTGCTTCTAAACTTGGGGATATCAGAATTAAAAAAAAAAAAAAAAAAAAAAAAAACAATAAAATATATTATATAAAAAAAAAAAAAATTTTTTTTTTTTATATAGGCTTTAATTTATGTTTACAGCATTGAAAATAATGACGTGTGTATTTTAAAATTGGCCTTACTAAACTTTGGCGGTGATTATCAGCGATTGATTTCACACAAGTACATTACACGTCATGTTTTCGTGATTGCGGCGTATTTAAGTTTTTGTTATATATTTAAAAATTTTATATGAGTGTTTTGTATGTTTGTTAAGGCGGTTTATGTATTGTTGTAGGACTTTTGTTGTAATCACTTTTAGACATTTTTGCACTTCATTCTCACTCTTTTTTCACAACTACTTACAATAAAACTAATAAGAGGTTTAATAGGGTGTTTTCCATTCCAGTTTCCCGGCTGCGCCAGTTACCTCCGGGGAGCTTCGTGAGGTGTTGTAATATGAGGGATGGGTTGTATGATCCAGAAGCCACGGCCTGTCTCCAGAGAATTCGATTATTTGTTTGCGAGATTTAATAAGTATGTCCACAAGTGCTTGCTGCTCAACATCGACTGCCAGTCGTCTTTATTCTTAGTCTTAAATAAGCTAACAGTGAATATGTATGTGTGTGTTACAATGTTCGAGTTCTTAGAAATAAAGTATCTGACACAGCAGAAAGTATAAGTATGTTTATAAGTTTGTATGTATGGAAGTATGTTTATAAGTATGTATGTATGGAATTGTATGCGTTGCCCTGTCTGAGCGAAAAGAATGTGGTGTCAGCTTTATGGGCGGATGTCGGCAGCTGACTCGCCGTTGATGTTTATGTTGCAACTTTGTATCGCAAAGCTTCCCGGTTCGATGTCTCTTATTTGTGTAGGCGTGGTGGTTTAGAAGGAGGGGGGGGGTAGGGAACAGGGGGGGGGGAACCCCCCCCGTAAGGGCCCAACCGAGCGGGGGGCTCGCCAAACGGGGGAGAAAAAAAAACCAAAAAAAACCCACCAAAAAGGAAAAAAGCAAAAAAAACCCCACCACCAACCCAAAAAAGCAAAAAAAGAGGAAAAGAAAAAAAAAAGGGTTAAAAGAAAACAAAAAAAAAAAAGGAAAGGAAAAGGGGGGAGGGAAAAAAAGGAGAAAAAAAAAAAAAAAGGAAAAGAAAGAAAAAGAAAAAGAAAAAGAAAAGGAGGCAAAAAAAAAAAAAAAAAAAAAGAAAAAAAAAAAAAAAAAAGAAAAAAAAAAGAAAAAAAAAAAGAAAAAAAAAAAAAAAAAGAGAAAAAAAGAAGGAAAAACACCAACAAGACAAAACATTGAGCAAAAAAAACAAACAAGGTGAGCGAGCCACACCGTGGCACCAGGCAGGGAAACGCAAATCTTACGGGAATTTAGGAAAACAGAATGCGGTGGACCTAGGGCATTAGAGTGTTTAACGTTGTTTTGAGTGAAAAAGACCACGGTACTTGGTGCGAGAGCCCCAGCTGTGAGAGGCAAAAACCACTCAAACTGGAGGCGCTCGCATACAGGGTGACATTTTTGAGTCGCCAACCGTGGATAATTGTAGTATGGACCGTGGGTTTGTTTTGACATGTTTACTTTAAGTAGTTGTGTTTCTTTTAGGTTTTTTTTTTTTTAATTCGAAAGATACCATCTACCGTCCGTGGATGGCATGCACGATTCATAACACTCCAAGTTATGCCTACGTACTAAACAAAAACCTCCATACGTACTCCTGTCCTTGTCACGCTCACCGGAACTGCCAGTGAAGGTATGACTTCGGTGAGCAGGATGTGATGCCATTCGCAGTCCCTTCCTTTATGGCTGGTCAAGTTATCACCACCGTCTGCTCTTTAGTCGCCTTTTACAACAAGCCGAGCTGGATGAGGTAGTATTCTCGTCCCGCCACCACACGGGAATACGCCTCCTCATTCAGCTTGCATCTCTGTTAGCCATCTCATCCGCTCGAACCCGCTTCATAATATTAATTATGATACGATGTCCTACTTCCCATGTTCCTTCGTCCGCCATCATTTTTGACAGAAGCCCTCTTGGGCTAAGAGGGGCGCCGGACAGCGCCACTAGCTGTTCCCTTTCCACATAGAACCTCGAACAGTGCAGAAGGACGTGTTCTGCTGATTCTAGTGAATCAGTACAGAAGAGGCACTGGGGTGACTCTACGTGGTGGAACCGAAACAAGTACGCTCGGAAACAACCATGGTCCGTGAGGAACTGGGTCAGGTGGTAGTCAAGAGCTTTATGTTGACACTCTGCCTATACCGAAAGTTCTGGGACGAGCTGGTAGGTCCATCTCCCACGTTCAGATGATTGCCATCTGGCCTGCCATTCTCCAAACAGCCACCCTTAGACCTCATCCCGAGTAAAGCCATGGCGTGTTAGGCCATGTGTCTTGATCTCTAGGTCAATTGGGGGCATACCTGCCAGAGCTAGAGCTGCGTCCTCGGATATTGTCCTAAATCCTCTAATGAGCCTAAGGGCCATAGTCCGTACTACCGATCGTGCGCCTTTGATGTATGAACGTTTGTTAGTGGCAACGCTCTATATTGGCGCGGCATATAGAAGTGTTGACTTTGCCAGTGCCACCAGCAGTTTCCCTGCAGGCATTCTGGGTCCTCCCACGTTGGGCATAAGTCTTGCCATTGCAGCAGATGTGAGTGCTGCCTTTCTGCTTGCATAGCTTGCGTGATCTTTAAAAGTGAGCCTGCCAGTACTCCCAGGTATTCCAGTGATTCAGCTGAAACCACTTGTATACCGTTAACAGAGACCTGCATGAACTCCACGGCTTTTCTGCTGCTCAAGACAACTGCCTCCGTTTTGTGTGCCGCGATCTTAAGGCCGACCTTCTCGAGCCATTCGACGGTTGCTCTGATCGTCACATTGCACTTGCTCTGTAGTTCAGCCAACGTTTTTCCGACTGCTGTAATGGCCACGTCGTCGACAAAACAATGTAGCTCAGCTCCCTCTGGTTTGCTGATGCCCAGGATCCCATTGTACATGATGTTCCACAGGATCGGACCAAGTACCGAACCTTGTGGAACACCTGACGAGACTCCGTAGTATCTCGGGCCAGCTGCCGTATCGTAGCAAAGGATACGATCCCTGAAGTAGCTGCCTACAGCGATCCTTAAATAATCCGGTATACCCATATTTATCATTGCGCTGAGAATTACGGGCCATCTTGCCGTGTTGAAGGCTTTCTGAAGAACTGAACGTCCAGAGTGACGATTGCGCAATACTCCTTTCTGCCACCTAACCATCTGTCGCCGTTGAGAGTGTCCCTGGCAATGTTCTCCACCGCAGAGAGCGCATCTAAAGTGCTTCTTCCCTTCCGGAAGCCGTATTGATGCCTCCCTAGACCATTCGGGGTCTCGGTTATAGTTTCTATGCGAGCATACCGTATGCGTTCGAATAGTTTCCCCACGATATCCAGCATGCATAGAGGTCGGTAGTTGCCTGCAGGATGCGCTGACCATTTCCCTTTCGGCAACAGGACCAGCTTTTGTTTTTTCCACTACTTAGGGAAGACTCCGCCTAGTGGACACTGCTGGAACGTGTCCCTAAAGATATCCGGTCTGGCCAGCGCCACTGCTTTGATGACCACTCCCGGGATTCCATCCAGACCTGGGATCTTGTTGGGCTTGATCCGTTTGGCTGCCTTGATCACTTCGCCGACTGTAACATCTGAAAAGGGAGAGGCTGGGGATTCCACTATTGGCTGCCAAAAGGTGGTCTGCGTGGGGAATAGTTCAAAAACAATACTGGACAGTACCTCTGGGTCATCAGGAGTACTATCCCTCCTGCTCAGCTTTTTCACACGTTGCTACTAGAAGCTTCGTTAACTCAGCCGCCATTATCTCAGCCTGCCCAATTGAAATTTGCAGGGAGTCTTTTGGTGCGACAGCATATTGTGGTCCAGTTTCCTGACATCCCATTCTGGACGAGGTGTGCCTTTCCGCTGCTGGTGTGTAGTGCCCATTGATCGGATACTAAACGTGATCAGCGCATGGTCACTTAGCGATATCTCGTCACGTACCATCCACTTTGAGTTCGCCACTAGCCCCCTGCTGACAAAGGTGACGTCGATGTAAGATGTGCCGCTGTCGTTGTTGAACGTCGGCTTGCGTCCGTCATTTAGCAGCACCAGATCAAGCATCATCATTGCGTCAACTACTGCACGCCCTCTGGCGTTGGAAATTCGGCTACCCCATTCAGTTTGCCCAGGCCCAGGTTGAAGTCACCAGCTATGACTGTCGGCCTGCGCCCTCTAGCATGATTCACCTCGAGCATCCCATCAAACTGATCCGGGCTGTCACTAGGAGGAGCATAACAGCTGTACATATGCACTCCCTTGACCCTCGCATATGCAATGCCACGCATTGGCGAGGTTGCCCGTTCCTGAATGTAGACAGGACAGCAAAAATCGATGGCCGCTTTGCCCGACTCGTCCAGGATCAGCGCAGAGTTTCTACCGCTCGGGAGGTATGGTTCGCTTAGGAGCATCACGTGTACGTTGCGATCCACCGCTGTCTGTCGCAGCAGGCTTTGAGCAGCGGCGTATGTACGTATATGTGTGAGTATATGCATGTGTTTCTAGGCAGTGTGTAGGTGTGCGTAGAGGTGTGCAGGAGTGAAAAGTCAGCAATATAAGTGCAGGGGAGTAACGCACGTCTGTGTGTTCTCACTGTACTAAAATTTCACTGGTGCGACGACGGTCAAAACCCATCGCATACAGTGAAGCTTCTAGTACAGTCGCAGGGCGAAAGTCTCAGAGCTGACGGACTCTCAAACTGTAAAGAGAACACTAGGTATGCGGTATTTTCCCCGTTACTGGTCGCTGACGGACCACACCACTCTGCCCCTCACCTTCAAGTCGGCCCCGCCGCTTGAAAAGCCTTTGCCTTTCCCCTCTCGTCATCCAAACATTTACCACCTCCTCGTCCAGGGTTTCAGCACCAATACAAATCTCTTGTAACGGTAGCCCTGGCGTGATTGAGCCCACCTCAGCCCTAGAACGCTACCTTACAACTGATTTAGTTTCATATAAAGAGATTTTAGAAAAAAAGAGTGTACATAGAAGAGATTATGATCCAAAAAAACAAATTAAAGGAACTCGTGCATTGAAATATACGAAAATCATTAAACCATTGATATCGTCAACACCAACAACAACAACGATATCAGCTAAATTAAAACCTGTAGCTGTATCCACACCAATTCAAACTAAGAATGGAGGTGGTGTTGATTGTAGTATGTTTATGAAGTTAAAACAGGTCAAACCAAATTATGTCTAAATTGCTGGCGCGGGCCCAATTTGTGAGGAATTGGTAAAGAACTTGCCGAATAAAATCTCAACAATTTCTACATATAATATTTCAAAGACAATTTGTAGTACAACCCTCACTAGTTCAACCATCTCGTCACCGTATATCTCCACTTTCTCACTGTGTGGCAATGTATAATCTACTTCTGCCAGCACGACATACAGCAGTGCTCTCGTCAGCTCAGTACCGAATCCCCAGTCTTCCACAGGATGGCAAGATGTCTCTTTTACACCAGGTAAAGGGAGAACAAAAAAGGCAAAGAAGGCAACAGCTGATCAGCCTTTGATCAACTCTACAAACTATGATCGTTTCCAACCCCTAAGTAACGAGGAAGACTTCGATGTAGCCGTCGTATCTTCGAGTGACTATGATGAGCCTTGTTCATCGAGGACCGCCCTCAGCTTCCTGAGGACTGGCCTTACATAATCGTAATGCGTAACATCCACCACGAAGTTTTATCAGAGGACATCATCGCATATCTACAAAATGAAGGCCATAGCGTTGTACAAATATATACTCCGCGCAATAAGTCGACCTCGCGCTCCCTCTTTATATGAGATTCATTGATCTCAAAAAAGCGGAAAATAATAAGCTTGTTAAGAACATTCTTGTTGTCTGCAAGCATAGAGTGACTTGGGAGAAACCCCGTAAGCTAGTTGAGCCTGTACAATGTCATAGGTGTCAAGGCTTACTATTCTCGGCATTTTATTTGCAGAGAATGTGGAGAAAACCACCCCACCCTGGAGTGTAGGCTCGAACAAGATGCCAGACGCTGCTATCACTGTGGCAAGCCCCATGCAGCTAATTTTAAAGGTTGCATTAAGTACCTACAAGAGACTTCTACTCGTAAGCATCTTTTGAAGACCAACGAACCTACCACAGCTGGTCCCGTAAACAGTACTCATCAATCCAGTCCACCTGCCTTTAGCGTTGCAAAGACATCTTGTGCATCCATTGTCAGAGGCAATCAGTCTTTTGTGCAGCCAATAAACTCGCCTGCCGCTACTGTTTCAAATGCAAGTGCCAATCTGGATTCCAAACGGGAACAGCTTTTTCCAGGCTTGACAGAATGATGTCATTAGAGAAAACGTTAATGCAATTGCTTCTGCAGACCCGCACTTCTCCATCTGCTGTTAACAATGGGTCCTCTTAATATAGCAGCTTTGAATTCCAATGGAGTCTCCTCGAAGACCAATGAGATTCTCGCTTTTATTGAGCTTCACGATATAGATATCCTCCTTTTGTCAGAAACCCACTTCACCTCCCGGTCCACCTTCAGGATCTGTGGCTTTACCCTACATACTGCCAACCATCCGGACGACAGCCAACACGGAGGTGCGGCGATCCTTGTAAGATCAACTATCTTTCATCAACCATTCACCACTCTGTCGCAAAATCATTTTCAGGCAGCAGTTATTCAGCTGAATTCAAGCAGAGGTAACTTTAATGTTACCTCAGTATACTGCCCTCATACTTTTAGATAGACAGATGCTATTGTTGGGCAGCTCATCACACAATTTGGCACTAAGTTCCTTGCGGCAGGTGATTGGAACGCAAAACACAGATGGTGGGGAAACTACAAGACGTGTACCAGAGGTAGGGTGCTGTACTCTGCACTGGCGGAAGAAGGAATCGATATCGTTGCAACTGGAGAAGCCACATGCTACCCTTATCGTGCAACTGCCACTCCAAGTGCCAGCGATTTTGGGATCTCCAAAGGCTTTAGACAACGACAAATTAAGGTGCAATTGCTGACAGAGCTATCATCTGACCATCTGCCTTTGTTCTTCCAGCTAGATAAAGACGCTCGTTCAGTTAAAGGTGTTACAAAAATGCTGCCACTGCAAGCAAACATTCGGGTCTTCAAAGAACATATCGAGAGCACTGTAGAACTCAACATTCCCATTGACACTCACTAGCAGTAGGCTGGAAGCATATGTCGAATACTTCATATCTACTATCATTGAAGCTGCAAGGCTGCAACCCGTTACCAAGCTGGTCTGACGACCTTAAGAAGGTCTCCCATTTTAAATTTGGAGGCTAGGGATCTGCTCAGCCACAAAAAACGCCTCAGAAGACAATACATCGCAACAGGAGATCCTAGCATTAATCAGTAATATTCAAGTATTACTAATAGACTGCGCCGTTTGCTAGCCAATAACCTTAGAGAAAATCTAGATACCTTGTTGGAGAGTGCTGCTCTAGATAATAAGAGTGGCTTCTCAATATGGAGACCCACGAGAGGCATCAAGAGACAGCCTATGTTTCAATCACCAGTCCAGAATCAAAGTGGCCTATGGCTTATGACGGATGATGGGAAAGCAAATTTCTTGGCTACTCTGACAACTCCGAATCGCCCCATAAGACAAACCTCACCGCAGGAAGTTATAATGCAACTAAAGGCGCTGCAACCAAAAAAAACCCCTGGTTACGATGGCATAGATAACTGTACTGCAAAACTTCTACCAAGCAAAGGAGTCCTTGCCCTTTTAAAAATTTTCAATGCTATGCTAAGACTAGGTCATTTCCCCAGGCAATGGAAGCGTGCGCGTATTGTAATGATCCCCAAAGCTGGAAAGTCATCAACACAGATTGACTCATACCGCTCGGTTGGTGGAACTGCCGGAGGTAATAGAACACCTTCCTCAACCCCAATTTGGCTTTAGGAAGTCCCATGGTTGCCCCGAATAAATCCATCGCCTCGTAAAGCAGGCAACGAATGGCTTTGAGTACAAGCTTTAAACAGTCGACGTGTTTTTGGACGTAAAGCAAGCATTTGATAGGGTGTGGCACGAAGGACTGTTATATAAGCTGAAGGATCTCCTCCCTGCACCCCAGTTTGCCATACCTCAACTCCTTTATTGCTGACCGGTCCTTCGATGTTTCTGTATATACTGTACACAGCAGATATGCCAACTCCTGTCACCAACACCGATGAAGCCTTCTCTGCTCAGCTGCTCCTGGCCACTTATGCTGATGACACCGCCATGCTTGCGTCCTACTCATCCCTGCAAATTGCCTCCTCTGCAATTGACGAATGGCTGTATGCATTTGAGCGATGGACTGCCAAATGGAACATAGCGATTAACTGCTCGAAATCGGCTTGTGTCACTTTTACCTTGCGACTCCAAACCTGCCTAGGTCTATTTTTCGACGGAAATATCATCAGCTGCGTCTCATTCTATTGCTACCTTGGAGTTCACCTTGACCGGACGCTGAATTGGAAAGCCCATATCACGGCAGTTAGAGCTAAATCGTGTTGGAAACTCGACTGGCTTCTTCACTCCAGCAAACTGCATATTGCAACCAAGGCTCTCCTAATAAAAGCAATTTTACGTTCAACATTGACCAACGCCATCCAAGAGTGGGGAACGGCCTCCAAAACTCAGCTCAATAGGCTTAGAGTAGTACAATCACGAGCGGCACGATATACATCTGGGCTACCTCGGTATGTGAGCAACCGAAAAGGTTGGCGAATGATCTCGTCAAACCCCATGACCTCCTTACTCGTAATCCTTCATTTATTGTGAGGACTCGTATTTCGAGCCCCACAATAACTTTAATATTAGTATTAGTCTACTACGAAGGTATTAGTAATTATAAGTATTACCACGAAGGTACTTAGTTTAGTAAGCAAGGCAAATTGGCAATAGGGCATGCAGTAGGGAGAGTACACACAAAGCAAGTGCAAGCCGAGCGAACGCAAGCAATAAAGAGAGCGATGACCAGGCACAGAGCGAAACATAAGCGACGATCACACGCACGGAAGAGAACGCACCCACACAGAGCGAGCGCAAGCAACGGCCACGCACACAATAAAACGTGAGCGCAACTTGCACGAAAGAGAGCGCAAGCGCAAAGAGCAAGAAGCACAGCTAGAGCGCGAGCGCAAACGGAATAAATATACACCCGGAGGAAAAAGTTCGCACACAAGCGAGTGCAGCTGAGCGACGACAACGGCAACTGAGCGGCGAGCGACAAGAGAGCGCACCGCAAGCGAAACGCAAACACACACACATACACGTAGGAAATAAACACACACCTTGGGAGAAAAATTCGCACAATCAACCAAACACGGGCAAATCTAAGCCGAGCGACGTCGACAGCAGAGGAGGAGAACTTTGCATTAGAAGCAAGAAGGACAGTTCGGATAAGACCAGCGAGCCGGGCGAACGTGCGCTGGCGATGAATAGTTAAAATGCCAGTGGTCCTCGGTCGTGTCGGCGCGGGAAGAAAACAACGACAACAACAACAGGGCCGCCAACGAGAAGTCACCGGAGGAACGCAGCGCTACGCAGGAAGGCAGCAACACAACAACGCCGCTACCGCGGAAGAACCATCGCTCAACTAGGACAGATCGACGACAGAAAATCAGGGTGAGAAAACAAAAGAGCAGAGCAGGCTACTGTGTAGGGAGGGTAATGTTTTTTTCGCAGAAAGAAATAAATAAAATTAAGAACGAAACAACGGATGGTATTCTTCCTTATGACTAGGAGGCAGAAGTGTGGGTGGGTCCTATATGTGTAAGGCTGGCGCATCGACATCTACAACTGTACCAGAGTTTCGCTAAGTATGAAAGCAGGGATTTAACCGCATCATACTTATCGCCGAACTTTTGGGACAGACGCAGGTCAGTGAACTTGGACGCCTAGGGCTTAACCAGGCTCCAAGCTCAACTGAGCAGCGAAAGTAGATGCGAGGTACCAGCTGCAACACTATAGGACTACCACATTAGCACTAACACTAGCCAGCTGGCCTAACCGCTGAATTAGCCATTAAGCCAGCAGGACTCGGTGTACACCGAGGTGTGGTCCGATTCCCTTCCCCTAGATCCTAGGAAATCACTTTTCCGCCCTAAAAGAGGCCACATTCTCCGTCTCAGGTCTCGGAACTTTATAAATGTTCTGTAGAGTGGCCCTGGGCGAGACTGAGTCTACCCCAGCCTGGAAAAGCTTCCTTACATTATATATATATATTATTTAAGGCACTTTATCCATATTATTTCTTAAGCCAAACTTTAGGTTAAGTTCAGATGATACTGAAGGATTCCTACTGACTATAATAATAATAAAATAATAACCTTGCTAATTTCAACGGAAGTGACCATCGGAAAATTAAAAGGCTAAATAGCAAATACGATGGGTCACTAGCTAGCTTGCATAAATATCTACCGTTTTCGATCATAAAAACAATTATTCAAATTAAGATTTAAGATTACAACTTTTAATAGCTTCACAAGCTGCTGGTAATAACAATCATACCAATGAAATTCTATCAATAACTGAAGAGTTGCGTGAAGAGAAAATAATATACTAATAAATAGAGTAGTCACCCAGACATTTCAATTAATATTAAAATGTCTATTGACAAGTTTGGTCATTTTTCGAGTAATAGACAATTTTCTTCAATTTTCAAAAGAGAACTTGAAAACCTAACAGTTGTATATCTTGATAGTGATGGTCATATAAATGTACAGCAAAAACGAGTAAAAAATTCAATTTCAAATTTAAGCCATGTCTTCTTTCAAAATTAGTCTCCCAGCAGAACAGTTTAAAGACGTTTGCGCTACTTCCTTTGGGCCGCCTGACCTTGGAGGAGTTTACTCCTAACAAAAAAGCCGAACTGCCGTTAATCTTCCCACCCTGGCCGTAACTTCGCTAAAAAGCTCACATGAAACATTTAAGCAGATCCCTTATATCTCCTTTTCAACACGGATTCGTAAAACGTCGTTCTACCACGACAAATTTGCTTGGGCTGACATCGTTTGTGGTAAAAGGATTTCAGAAAAATCTACAAACCGATGTCATTTATACTGATTTCAGTAAGGCATTTGACTCGGTCAACCATTCTCTTCTTGCACAAACTGAATCTTCTCGGTTTCTCACTAAAACCTTTAAGTTGGATTGTGAGCTATTTAGGTGACAGAACCCAACGAGTCCTCTTTAAGAATAATCTTTCTTACCCCGTTCATGCCACATCTGGTGTTCCCCAGGGAAGCCATTTAGGTCCCCTGCTTTTTACACTTTTCATCAATGACCTTCCAACGGTCATACTTAACTCCCGTACTCTCTGCTGGAAAAAGCTTTTTAATTTTTGCCTTGCGAGGCCTTAACTGGGATGTAAATTCAAGACTTCCTTCCTATCCTAGAAGACTTTTGTTACTAAATCTGCCTTCCCTAGCCAATCGTAGAACTATGCTTGGTGTATTTATTTATAACCTTATAAAAGGGGACATAGATAGTAACGACTTGCTTAGTCGACTACACTTCTCTATCCCTGGTAGAATCACCCGTAATTATCTTCCTTTAAAACTTTCATATTGTAGCTCGAATTATGCCCTTTCAGGGTATTATGTTCGGACTATAATAAACTATATTACATTGTTGCTAACAACAACAATAATTCTGTATCTTGCTTAAAAGTACAAATCCTTAACCACCTTTCTAGTAACTAGCTAAATATATACTTATCTGCTTTCTAGTAACAGTAGTACTTTTTTACTAATTGCATGTTTGAACATTCGAATCGCTATTTTGATTAGGCTTTGCTTACTAACACTAACTCTCATGATCTGATTGGGTTTTTCTGGGTTTTCCCCAATCCTCTGCAACAAATGTTGGATCGGATCTTTCATTTTTTGATCCCAATGTCAACTCAATTCAATTAATTTCTTTTTTCTTTCTTTTCTCACAGTTAAGATTTTACTTTTAATTTAAAATTATTAATTATAACTATTAATTGTTTTTTTCTTTACTTTTACACAGTCGACTGACCTTAGTCCGACTATAAACTAATTAAATAAATAAATAAAAAAAAATTCTTCGCTACCGACAAATAATTTTGACTTGACAATAAAAGCATATGTAGATGGGAAAGTAAATGAATTGAAAGCATTACCAGGAGCAAACAATAATTAAGGCTTTTGATCAACGAAATAAACGTATAACAGAAATGGAAGACAGCGTAATCTGTTTACTTAATTTATTGGCAAATCTCGATAAAATTATGAATACAATTATCGAAAAAATAAACAACTTGAATAGAATTGTGAACAAATAAATGGCGGAAAAAGTAGTTCCAAACAGGCATCATCAATTAATGCATAGATACACAGTGACCGAACTAGAAGTGGAAATTGCATATTGGCCGGAGCACTTCTTGACTCTGGGTCACAAACTAACTTCGTAACTGAATATTTAGCTCAACACTTAGTAGAAGAGTCATGTATTAACTTTCTTAGTATTGGTGCAGCCAATTCTCAAGTCAAGAATAAAATACATACGGTGGTGAAGTCGCGAATAACTGGTAGTGAGTTCGCGTTTGATTTTTGGGTATTAAAATCAATTTCTGGGTATCACCCAGACCAGTCAGTCAACGTCAGCGACTGGAAAATCCCAAAGAACCTACCATTAGCAGATCCATACTTTTACAAACTTCAACGGAGAGATATTCACTAATTACAGAGTCATTTTTCGAGTTGTTGTCTGTTGATCAGAAAAAGCAAGATCTGTAGGATCCGATTCTGCAAAAAAAAACTCTTCTTGGCTGGGTTGTAGCTGGAAAACATGATCCAAAGAGTCCAGCTCTCTACGGTACTGCGTTAACGTTAAGTTGCGAAGAAGAATTGCTTGTCTTGATACATAACACGCTGCAGAGGAATTGCCATCTACTAGTAAAATATGGTCGCCAGAGCAACACCTCCGTGAAGACCATGGAACCAGGAAGACCAGGAAGACTACTCAGATTTTGCCCTCGGGTCGCTTTGAAGTTAGACTGCCGTTTAAATCAGACCCAAACGTTTTAGGCATCTGGTTCGAGGTTGCAAACCGGCGTTTCTTGTCGCTTGAAAAAATACTAATTTATGGAAGAGTCCTCGCCTTAGGTCATATGTCACTATCTGACATAGATGTTACGTCTACTCCGCACTATGTAATTCCCCATCAGTGCGTTCTGAGACCTGAGAGTACATCAACAAAACTCCGTGTGGTGTTTGACGCATCCTGTAAGACGTCCACACACGTGTCTCTTAACGACATTCTGATGGTGGGGCCTACAATTCAAGAAGACTTGCATTCAACTCTTCTTCGCTTCAGGTTACATCGTTTCGCTTTGACAGCTGATGTCAAGAAGATGTACCGCCAAGTAATGGTAAATGAAGCTGATAGGCCATTCTAATTGATAGTGTGGAGACGAGATCCATCTGAATCCTTGAGATTATATAAGCTCAACACCGTTACTTATGGTACTGGTCCAGCCCCTTTTCTGGCCATTAGGTGTTTAAAGAGGTTGAGTGAAGCCGTAAAAGGATCACTCCCTAGAGCTTCGGAAGTTATTCGGTCGGACTTTTATGTCGATGACATGTTGGTGCTGCATTCATTGATGAACTTAACACAATTAAGTCTGAAGTAACTCAGGTTCTTCAAACAGCAGGTTTTGAATTGAGCAAGTGGTTTTCAAACTCAACTGAGGTCACTGCAACTGAGAGCACAGATTCAACTAAGGCTCTAGGTATATCATGGATTCCTAATGAAGATGCCTTAAAGTTCAAAATTGACACCTCTGTCATGGTTCTCCGAGCGATAAAAAGGAACATATTGTCGGTGACATCGAAGCTGAGGAATCTAACTCCACTCTTCAAAGGACTTATGAAAGGCGGCGTAAAGTGACTTTCGCGAGTCAATGATCGTGACGGATTCACTAGAAGGGGAGTGCTGTGGCGGCACTGATTATATCGGTAGCGTCACCTACATCTGGCAACCCAAATAATACAAGATATAAGCGATACGGAAACTCTTAGTATTAAGCGGCATTAATTCGAACTTACACATGCAAATCGCGCGTCTCACATCTGTGTCTTTCATTGTAACTAAATACTACATACATTCAATATATATACTTAAATAAACTTAATGGCGAAACACACATCGCTATAAGCGCAAAGCGCGAGCGCCATCTGTCGGCAATAATTTAAAAGCATGAATTTAACAAATTAAACAACACCGGAACATAGGTCGAAGGGTATCCCACTGTCGCGTGCAGCGCGATAACTATTCTGAATTCAAGAGTTTTATGGGATTATTCGAGACTCTTATTCATAATGATAAGAGCATTCCGGATATCGACAAGTTTAACCATCTGATCTCCTGTTTCTCTGGTGACGCCTTGGGAATGATTAAGGCATTCCAAGTCACCGAGAGAGCAACTATGAAAAGGCTATGAAAAGCATAAGGAGAGTGTACTATAACGAATGCCTTATTTTTAAGAACAATATCTCATCATTGTTTAGTCTTCCTTATATGAATCAGCAATCGTCATCGTCTCTTAGAAGCCTTATCGATTCGTGTCATTTATATATGGCTCATTGTTATCGATAGGTGATGACACTAAAATAGTGAATGCAATGCTGGTTCATTTGGTATTAAATAGAGTAGATCATATAACCAGAAAAAATGGGAAGAGCAGCTAGATTATGACAAATTGCCTTTGTGGTCCGATTTGGAACCGTCGATACCAGCATATATGTATGTAACTCCTGAGGAATCGACAAAGCCAAAATCGGAAAAAATTAGTTTCAAAGTGGAAGCATAATCAAAGTTCCTTTGCCTGCTCTTTAACTAGCACCAAGCAGACCACCGGTTACTGTAATTCAAATAACTACTAAATATAAACTTTTAATCCGTTCGGTCGTCTCTCCGTCATGCAGAGATTTGAGTTTGTAAAGTCTGCATGGTTATACATAAATTATCTCAAAAAGAGTCACACTGTTGTAAAATGAAAATCTAAAAAATGTTGAGTTTGTGGTCGGTCGCATCATCAATTATTGCATAGATGAAAAGGGTAATTCTTGCAACGTCGATCGTAAGCGTCCGAACAAGAAGTGGAAATTACATTTTGACCCGAGCACTTCACGTCACAAACCAACTTCGTAACTAAAGACTTACCTCAACGCTTACAGATCCGCAAAAGAAGAGTTATGTATAACCTTGCTTGGTATTGGTGCAGCCAATTCCAAATACATACGGTGGTGAAGTCGCGAATAACTGGTAGTGAGTTCGCGTTTGATTTTTTGAGTACTAAAATCAATTTCTGGGTATCACCCAGTAACAGGCAGAAGGAGGCATGGGAGACCGCACAAAGTCTCAGGATCACTAGCCGAGTCGATTGCGCTATGTCTGTTTGTCTGGATGTCCGGATGTCCGGGTGTCCGGATGACCAGATGAACACACAGATCTCAGCTATTATAAGAGCTAGAGACACCAAATTTGACATGAAGGTTTCTGTGTAGCCGGCGCAGATCAAGTTTATTTCAAATGTCGGGTGCCACGCCCACCACCCCCGCAAATCAATAAATTATTTTTGAACTCAATTTGTAAGCGTTGTATTAAAGATAAAACTTTCTGACTTTAACTTATACTAAGCTGATAGTTATATCTTCTTATTCTCTGAAGTGCAATTCGATCGGACAATAAACACAAAAGTTATTCAAGAAAGTATGAGCATAAAACTAAGTGCTTTTGTCTACTAACAAGGGAGACAGGCGGGCGCGCAGCGCGAGCGCCATCTATTGAGAATAATTTCAAATCATGTGCATATGCATGTGTGTACATACATAGGATCGTAGGTCGAAGGGTATCCCACTGTCGCGTGCCGCGCGACTGTTGCTTTTCTTACTGGTTAGAGTTATTGTGCGTCGGTCAGATAAAGCAAGGTCCGGAGTATCCGATTCTGCAAAAACCCTTCTTGGCTAAGTTGTAGCTGGAAAGGTACTTCGTCAGCACTAATTTGAAGATGAATAAGTAAGAAGAAGAATTGCTTGTGTCGATAGATAACACGCTGTAGAAGTGTTGGTCACTAGAGGAATTGCCATCTACTAGTAAAATATGCTCGCCAGACCAACAGCTCTGTGAAGACCACTACAGGAACTCGGTTAAATCAGACCCAAACGTTTTAGGCAACTTGTTCGAGGTTGCAAAATAGCGTTTCTTATCGCTTGAAAAAGACTAATTCGTGACCAAGGCTTGAAGAAAATGTATCTCGAATTTATTGAAGAATACCTCGACTTAGGTCATATGTCACCCTCTGACATGGATGTTTCGTATACTCCGCACTACGTAATTCTCTATCAGTGCGTTCTGAGACCTGAGAGTACATCAACAAAACCCCATGTTGTGTTTGACGCATCCTGTAAGACGTCCACACACGTGTCTCTTAACGACATTTTGATGGTGGGCCCTACAATTTAAGAATACTTGTATTCAACTCTTCTTCGCTTCGGGTTACATCGTTTCCCTTTGACAGCTGATTTCAAGAAGATGTACCGCCAAGTAATGGTGAATGAAGCTGATAGGCCATTCCAATTGATAGTGTGGAGACGAGATCCATCTGAATCCTTGAGATTATATAAGCTCAACACCGTAACTTATGGTACTGGTCCAGCCCCTTTTCTGGCCATCAAGTGTTTAAAGAGGTTGAGTGAAGCCGTAAGAGGATTACTCCCTTGAGCTTCTGAAGTTATTCGATCCAACTTTTATGTCGATGACATGTTGGTGCTGCATTCATTGATGAACTTAACACAATTAAGTCTGAAGTAACTCAGGTTCTTCAAACAGCAGGTTTTGAATTGAGCAAGTGGTTTTCAAACTCAACTGAGGTCACTGCAACTGAGAGCACAGATTCAACTAAGGCTCTAGGTATATCATGGACTCCTAATGAAGATGCCTTAAAGTTCAAAATTGACACCTCTGTCATGGTTCTCCGAGCGATAAAAAGGAACATATTGTCGGTGACATCGAAGCTGTTTGACCCCCTGGGCTTATTAAGTCCAATTGTCATTCGAGGCCAGATCCTTTTGCAGGAGTTATGGCTTAATAAGTTAGACCACAGCAGTTGGAAACAGCATGGAATAAATTGTCGAGAGTGGAAGAAATCTCCATACCTCGATATCTGTTCAGTAATCCGATGTCACCAATACAATTACATGGTTTCGCCGACGCATCTATGAGAGCCTACGGTGCTTTCGTCTATATTCGTAGCAAAACTGTTGAAGGTTACAAGGCTTCGTTGTTGATTTCAAAGTCAAAAGTAGCGCCGCTCAAGACGAAAATACTTCCTAGACTTCAGTTATGTGCCGTTAACCTTCTAGCAGATCTTTGTCACAGAATCAAGCCATTATTGAAAATAAATATGGAACGAATCGTCTACTGGTCGGATTCAGAAGTTACTCTTCCCTCTTGGTGGACCTTCGTTTTTGAAGAACGAATATGAAGATTGGCCCGTTAAGCCGCACCTAGAGCTGTCAAGGGAGATTATCGAGCAGGAGAAAAGAAAACCAGCGGTTGGACTGGCCGCTGTCGGATCTAGTGGACGTCATCGAGGTATTCTTGTCACACCTCAAACTAAGGGTATTTGTTTATATTTTCCGCTTCATAGCTAAATGCAAAAATAGGAATGCCCAATTTGAAAAGATTCCGTCACCAACGGAATATATAGAAGCCTTTTTAAAAATAATCGAAGTTATTCAATGTCACGAATTTGATGATGACATAAAAACAGTTCGCAAGGGATCCAAGCTTGGCCCTTGTCTTCAGCGATTAAATCCATTTTTTCGTATGATGCCAAGTTTACATTATTGTTGACTAAACGCTCTCAATTCGTACAGACATTTGACATTTGTGGCGTTGACTTTTGTGGTCCACTGTACACGACATTTAAAATCCATGGCAGGCCCCCTTATAAGTCCTACATAGCGATGTTCGTATGTTTTGTGTCCAATGCAGTTCATTTAGAAGTTGTTTCCTTTTTGTTATGTTTTCAAAGGTTTGTTGGTCGCCGAGGATGTCCAAAGATCGTGCACTGCGACTACGCGACGAACTTCTTCGGAGCGAGTCGCCACCTCCACGATTTGCGATGGAAGATCGAGGAGCAAGAGGACGCAATTCGGGAATTCGCATTAAGAAGCCGATGCGTCTTTGCGTTCTTACCGCCTCGAGCACCACACATGGGAGGGCTCTGAGAGGCAGGTGTCAAATCTGCAAAGCACCTACTCCTACGAGCGGTGGGCAGCGCGCAGCTAACAGCGGAGGAGCTGCAAACAGTCCTCTTCGGTGTCGAGGCGGTGCTGAACTCGAGGCCACTCGGACCAATCAGCCAGGACCCTAGCGACGGAGAGGCAGACGGGTCTCAATTGCTTGCGGCGATGGCGACTTGTCTCGTCAGTCAGGCAAATGTTCTGGCAGCGATGGGCCCGCGAATACGTCCTGGGGCTTCAAATCCGGGGCAAGTGGCAGCAGCAGCAGCCCAATGTCAAAGATGGCACACTCATCGTCGCAGAAGACAACCTTCCTCCGCAACAGTGGGTCCTCGGCAGGATCGTGGCAACTCACGCACGGCAGGACGGCATGGTCAGGGTCGTCGACCTTAGGACCAGCGAAGGGCGAATTCATAAACTGGCTCCATTACCGGTTGCTTGAAGCCTTACAGGCCTTTAACGGGGCCGGTGTTAAATTAAGTTAGTTTATTAAAAAGAAAAAATTTGAAGTTTAGTGTAAATTAGTTTATGCCGGAGCGGGAGCGCAATGAAATTCTCTCTTTTCTTTGTTTTGAATTCGCCCCGTTTCGCCGCCGTAGTTAAGCTAGGCTAAGCAATGGAGTAATCGCAAATTATACATTGAAACGAACGCGCGTCTCATTTTCTCGTTTTCGCCAAATTACAGACACCCAAAGTTTTCGGTTAAAAATTCAATTAGATAAACTAATCTAATTTTTCAATTAGAATATATGTATTATGAAGAAGTCAGCGATTACGACAACATCGAGGCCAACGACTACGACAACAACGAGGCCAACGATTACGACAACAACGAGACCAACGATTACGACAACAACGAAAATGTTGCCATCAAGGAAGCGAGAAATAGTGAATGAACTACATCGAGCATCAATTAAGAATTTTAAGCGACGTAGAGTAATCGTGAACGGTATCAACGACTTATGGCAAGCTGATTTAGTTGAAATGGGGGCATACACCTCATCGAATAATGGGTTCCGATATCTTCTAACTGTTATAGATTGTTTTTCAAAATATGCATGGGGTGAAGCATTAAAAACAAAAACAGCTAAAGAAGTAGCACAGGCAATGGAAAAAATATTCAAGTCTGGTCGTGGTGCACCAAAAAATTTACAAACTGATAACGGAACTGAATTCTAGAATACATATTTCAACATGTATTTGAAAAGGGCTATACCCCAAATTGGACAACAGAAATTTTTAGAATTCGGAAAATTCAAAGAACGTATCCAACTACATATTTACTCGATGAACGTTTTAATAAAACATTGAAGGAACTTATATGGCGTGAGTTCAGTTTAATGGAGCATATAAATGGGTTCAAATATACAAACAACTAATTGATGTATATAATAATCGAAAGCATAGAACCATACTGAAAAATCTCTAAGCGTTTTTAGAGAAATTGGCTTGGAATTAATAGTTTTTATTATTTATTGCTGCTGCTGGCTTCGACGATTGCTATTTTGCGAGTGTTTTCAATAATTGAGAGTGGGCCACAATCCGACCACACTCCCCGAATTCGCCGTCGGCATTTGCCGATCGTCAAAACTTAAGAGAGCATGCTTAGGCTAAATTACAATTACAATTCAATTTCTCTTAATCTATGTTAACCTATGACTTCAATCTCAGAATTCAATGATTTCAATACTAATAATAATGCTACGAAATTAAAGTCTATGCTGCTCCATCACTCTTCGTTTAACTTTTCGAATGGAAGTGGGTTGTGGAATGTAAGTGACAGGTCTTTTATTATATACAATCATTGTATTCAGAACTGAGTCCCACAAATTTACTATTTATTTTAGTTTATTCTTTAGGGCAATGAAGCCATCAAATTAAGTCATAGCCATAGTAGTTATTTAGTTATAAGTTAGTGTTGTGAGTTTAATAAAGTGGTCAAGCCTTTCCGTACCATGCTCAATTTGGCGCATACGAATATACACCAAAAATATCGAGTAGAAAATATCATTTAAAATACATAAGTTATTATCGAAAAATGTGAGCTGTGCAACACTGAAATGAATAGCGTCACTTTTCGCAATAATTCGCACGCAGCAACAAATTAAAATAAACCCGCCACTTTTTCTCATTTCTTACTTACTACATTACACTTGTTTTGAATTAATAAATATATTGTGTTTAATAGAAGGAAAAGTGTTATATTTTTGTGAAGCAAAACAGTCTAATTGAAGACAGAACATTTTTTATTTTAATTAAATTGCGTTGCGAAAAAGTACTGCGTATTTTACACACACATGCAGACAAAGGATGATGAAATAGTTACGTGTTGTGGTGAAATACAATTGATGAAAAGGTTGATGGAATTTTGTGATCTTGATGGAATTGCGCAATAAGATGCGACTTGTGAGTGCTGCAGAGATATCTGCATCTTCAACACCTTAGAGATTGTAGCGTGTGGAATTGCTGTTGTGTATATACCACTAGTATTGACTATATGCTAGGCTAAGAAGGTTCGTGCACTTCTGGCTTCTCTCTGGTCTAAGCTCGCCGGATGGGGTGTGGGTTCTTTTCTTGCCTATACATATACGCGCTACGGGAAAAATAATGACTAAGTGCACTACGGAATTGAAAATCGACAACTAAATTGTATTCAAATAAACCACGCTGTTTATGGGTGCTATATGCTGGTCATATTGTGCTAGGATACTTGGATGTTGATCGTATCCCGCTCTGTACCCTCCCTACCATGATAGCTCGCGGACTTCTCGGCTATCCCTTATTTAATACTACGTAAACGTATTAAATTTCACTATTATGGGCATCCATTTGGTCGGCGATGAACCGCATTAAATTATTAGATTGGCATGATTAGGTTAACATTATAATTCATTTTGATTTTATTCATTCGGTATTAGGTATTTTAACGTAAAGATATTTAGAGATTTCATGTTCAAATTCAAGGGCAATAACAATTCGTTATAAAAAGAGCAAGAGGATATTTAAATCTTTTTACGACAAGGGAAATTCACAATTATTTCATATAAATATACATATATGGATATAGATATATTTATATGGACCACTACAAAACATAACTACATTGGCTATGCAGATGGCATACTCGTACCATTGACAAGATCAATTATTCACATACATTTTGTTACTCACAGATGATATCCGCTGAATCGATTGGCCCTTCGATGTCGCTGCTGTGCTGTCTTGGAAAAAGGTTTATGTAGTTATGTGTGTGTGTCCATATGGGTGTGCTTGTTTTAAATTGCTACTGCGAGTTGTATAAGTTTTAAATTGCCTTAGGAATATACGTGAACAAAGGACGTTATTAGATAGAGTTTAAGTGAAAAGATATGATATAAAAAACGTATTTATACTAGCGTGATACTTTTTGTTGGCATGCCGCCTCTGTGCTGCCGAGAGAAAAGGAACGCCTTAGCGCTTCTCTTTTGCTGCTGAGGTCGGGTGGACCTATGTCAGGCTAGACATAACCATGTCGGTATGAGCTACTGCGGCTGTTACCGCTATATATCTCCGGTCTGCAACTATAAAATCCCGATACGTATCTCTTTATTGTGGCGTGATGATCATCTAAATGACGTCGGAGTCACATTGAATTAGGGAGTCGCAACCGTTGTTAACTGATATATCAGCTTGGCGCGTTTCACGGCCCTATTTTATTCGCAGTGGCTCAGAAATGTCAGTGTTTTGCCGCCCAGTGTATAGTTTTGCAGCCACTGAAGGCGTGGAAACGCTTTTCAGGGCCGGCCGTGTTTAAATCAAATATCGCTATGAGTAAAGATACTCGTATATAATTAGCATTGACTATTTGTTTAAACATTCACTGAATATCACCTTTTTATATGTTTTCACAGTGGCTTCCAAACTGTGCGGTCGCGTCTGCTGGCAAAGTTACGCAGCAATTAGCGCTGCTATTCACGGACGTTCAATAACTTTGGCTTTCTTCTAATATAAATTAATATTTATATTTATTTAGCCTTTATTAACTCCGATTTTTAACGTATATATATATTTTTTCTGCAAATGTTTCAATTTAATGTCTGGACGGTTTAGCGTCAGTCTGCGCTGCACTCTGATAAAAATGTGTCTGAAAAATGTGAGCATAGTGGCATCGCTCATGGCGCTGCTGCAGACGCATACTGGAAGGCTGCCTTTCATAGTGGAGAGAAGCACGTCGATTATAAGGGCGCCAGCAGAGGCGTGAATAGCTCAAATGATTTAAATTCTGGAAAATTTGGTATGTATAGGGTAACTGAGGGTTATGGTGCGGCAAGGTTTGATTTGGCACAAGGGAGGCAAATAGAAAATAGCTCTCACGTTCACCCACAGTACAATTCTGTTACGCAACCTCGTAAACTGATAGATCTGCCTGTATTTAATGGAAATGCAAAAGATTGGCCCGTATTTTTCACTATGTTCTCAGAGTCATCAGCTGCTTATAGGTACTCAAATCTTGAGAATCTCTTACGGCTGCAGAAGAGTCTTATAGGAGCGGCTAGAGACGAGGTCGAGGCTTTATTAATAAATCCTGTTAATGTACGACACATAATCGATAGGCTGCAATTTCGATATGGACGACCGGAACTGCTTATAAAATCCCAATTGGATATTGTCAATAGTCTTCGGAGTGTTCATGAAAATAGTTTGGAAAAGCTGGTTCCTTTTGCTTCCAAAGTAGAGAATTTGGTCATCTACTTGAGGTCGGCAAATGCTACACAATATTTGAATAATGCGGCAATGATGGATCAGCTAGTCGAGAAGTTGTCATTGTCAAAGAGGATATTATGGAATGAATATGCTGAATATAGTACCGTATCCAAGTTTGGAACACCTTAGCATTTGGCTAAATGGATTGAGTCGGAGCATTGCAAGGGCAACAGTGGTGACTTCGAAGGAACAAGCAACAAAGGGTAAACAGAATTCACAGCAAAGGGCGGTGATGCAAGTTGCAGAGGTCGCTGTTAAGGCAGTCACAAATAAAGGCCTTATACAGTCAGTATTTTTATTTCTGACTTCTTTTATAATAAAAATCAATTCATTGCTCTTGGTTTTTCATTTTCATTTTAAAAATCAAATATAAAAGTTAAAATTTGTTTTTCCAGGTTTGTTTAAGTTTAAAACTAAGATTATTATAGTGTAGATGGAAAAATAAGAAAAATGAAAAAAAGAAAGAAAAGTGGTGCCCAGGTGTCCTGCGGTACTGCCGCGAAGCATTGCTACGCAGGAATGCCTCTTATGGCACCTCTCCCGTACGGCGCTGCCTTTCCACATTCCGCAGCGTTTTCATCGTGCCTTCTGCAAAGGTGCAGACGGCCTCCCACTTCTCGACACTATTCTCCACTAGCGTAAAGCTACTGATAGGACCTCCTAGTTTAGTGCAGAGCAGCGCTCTACTCTCATCGAAACAAGGGCAGTGTAGGAGAACGTGTTCCGCATCTTCGTCCACTGCGCACAGGGGCACTCCGGGGAAGAATCGTGCCCAAAGCGGTGTAGATACTTCCTGAATACGCCATGGCCACTCAGCAGCTGGGTTAGGTGAAAGTTGACCTGACCGTGTCTCCTCAGGACCCACTTCCTCACATCAGGGATTAGAGAGTGGGTCCATCTTCCCTTAGTAGACGCATTCCACCTCCTTTGCCAACTTTCAATTGAACATCTTGCTTGGTGCTTCATTATGCGAGCCTCCGATTGCGAATCATCTGTTGATTGGCGCCTTTTTACAAATGTCTCCTGTGCTTCAACTGTCAGTAGGTCGATCGGTATCATCCCCGCAACGACTAATGCCGCATCGTCTGATACTGTTCTAAAGCCGCAGCAGACCCTTAGAGCACCAAGTCTATAGGTAGACTCGAGTCCCCGTCGGTAGCTTTTGGTCTCTGTTGCCTTTGCCCAGATCTGAGCACCATAGAGCATAGTTGCTTTAAGCACTTCCATAAGGAGTCGCCTCCTTGCCTGCCTGGGTCCCCTTGTGTTGAGCATTATCCTGCTTAGGGCTCTCCCAAGTTCAGCAGCTCTTGCGCTTGCATGGCTTAGGTGCTCTTTAAAGGAAAGCCTTGCGTCAAGATAGACACCCAGGTACCTCGTCATAGCTCTCACCGACTGGATGACCGTAGAGCCCACAGTCAACTGAATGGTTTCCACGGCGCTCCTGCTGCACATGAGCACAGCCTCCGTCTTGTGGTCCGCTAGCTGAAGTCCCGCGCTACATAGCCACTCTCTAATGGTGGAAACTGCGGTCCCGCACTTCTCCTTGGCTTCTTGGATATATTTGGCCACAACCACTGCGGCAACGTCATCAGCAAAGCCTACAACGGTAGTATCTGCTGGAAGGTGTAGCCTCTGTATGTCGTCGTACATAGAGTTCCACAGTAATGGTCCGAGGACTGAGCCCTATGGAACACCTCCGGTAATTGCGTAGCTCGTTTCTCCTGTGTTGTATTTTAGTATCCTATCCTTGAAGTAGCTTTCAAGCATGCGTTTAAGGTACTCTGGTACATTGAACTCGGTAACTGCTCCTAGGATTTTCGCCCAGCTTGCCGTGTTGAACGCATTCTTTATGTCAAGCGTCAGCACCACGCAGTATTGCTTGGAACCACCTTTCCATCGTGTTCCCTCCAGAGCTCTGCCCGCTATGTTAACGCTGTAGATTCCTTCGCTCCCTTCAAAGCCCCAGGGGGCGATCAAATCTTTCCAGCCCTTCTACAAAACAGCCTGGATCATATTCTTGATCCGCTGGTCGGCCTTCTTAGAGCTAGTCTCACTTGGGGTTACATACCCATCTCTTGGAGGAGAGTCAATGTGGTATTCATTCCCAAACAAGGGAATCGTCCCCCTGATCAGCCTAAGTCATATCGGCCGATCAGTCTTACCTCCTTTCTGCTTAAGACAGCGGAAAGGCTCGTAGACCAGCACATTCGGTGTTCTCTGCAGAAAACTTATCTTCTGCATCCCACGCAATTTGCGTATATTGCCGGAAGATCGACGGAGGTCGCTCTTCACAAGCTAGTGGGCAAAATCGAAAGAGCCCTCGTATCCAAGAACATTGCTCTGTGCTCTTTTCTTGATATAGAGGGTGCTTTCGATAATACCGGCTACGGGTCTATTTCTGCTGCGCTGGAGCGCAGAAATATCGCCCGTCCACTAATCCGATGGATTGATGCTATGCTCAAACACCGGACTATTTCCTCTACCTTGGACTCCACGACTGCTTTCATTAGTGCGGTTAAGGGTTAAGAAGCTTGGATTGAATGGATGGGCCAGCGAATAAAAGATCATTAAGAGAAGCGCCAGTTGTAGTTTTAGCTGATCCGTCAAAAACTACGCTCAACTTTGTGGATGCGCTGTCCGCTTTTTCTACACAGTTGTGAGGCAAATAAAAACGCGGTCCGTCATGATGCCTCATGGAGGCTAATGACATGTGTCCTAGGTCGATGTATTCCTGAAGAAATGCTGAATACTGCTCTTTCAGCTGTCGATTCCTTTGGAGTCTGCACTCGAGAGACTTGAAGCGCCTCAAAGCCTGATGAAATGAGTCTCCAAGGGAATCCAGATCCTCCTTTGCTAGTAAGCGCACTGAGTATTGTCCAGTCTCCAGGCGCGTGTAGCCTTTCAAGAATAAATCATGTTTTCCTCCGTGGCTGTTGATGTGGAACCATAGAAACTGTCAATTTCCCAAAATCGTTTCACTATACCAGTCAGAAATAAAAATCAAATTGAAATCAAAAATCATAAACCGAGATCATTTTATAATATATTGGTAAAAATATATGATCTACCCTGCAGTAGTACCTACCAGTTTATATAAATATATATATGTATATGAATTCACTTGTTTAGACAATGTTTTAGACTTAAGTTTAAGGACAAAATATATAAAATATACAAGAACCTCCTCATCAGACACACTTGCAGTCAGCCAACTCGTAAAAACTTCAAGATTAATAGCGACATGCTTCGAAAAGCCGATATATTATCTAGCTCGTTTTATAAGCAATTTCAATTTGATTATACCCTTCGACCATTGAAAATGGTCAAAAATGGGTATACTAACTTTGTGCAAATGTATGTAACAGGCAGAAGGAGGCGTCGGAGACCCCATAAAGTACATATATATTCTTGCTCAGGATCACAAGCTGAGTCGATTGAGCCATGTCTGTCTGTCTGTCCGCCTGTCCGGCTGTCCGTCTGTCTGTGTGAACGCACAGATCTCAGCTATTATAAAAGCTAGAGTTACCAAATTTGGCAGGAAGGAGGAATCCTGTGTACTATAAGCAGATCAAGTTTATTTCAAATGTTAGGTGCTACGCCCACCGCCCCGCAAAACAATAATTTAATTTTTAAACTTGTGTCGACCCGCAATTGTGCGAGAATACCAAATTATTGACCAAAAACAAATTATTGTGGAGTGTGATTGTGCACCTTAATACATATATGTACATAAACATATAAAGTTACATAAAGTTTACAAAAGTCCCAATTATTGGTGTCAGTTAATCTTAAAATGAACAACTATACACATGAATGTGCATACTTGCATGTTAGAAATGCGCATACATATGTACATATACATATAAATTACCTAAAGCCTTTGAACTAAAACAAATAAAATAAAGCAACTTAAAATTCGTTACATATTGAAATTAAATTTTCGGAATTTGCTGGCTACATTTGTTGTATTGCAGTTTTGTACAATAATTTAGAATTGTTGCTGCAATTGTTGAACACACAGTTCAAAGTCGCTTACTCGGTCATTGAACTTTCGCTATTTGCCTGTTCCGCTTTGGTGGTAGCGGCTGTGAGAACAATAGTTCAAGCATTAGATCGGCTGAAATTTGATATTGAGCGCATGAAGACTTCGTTTGAGCAAAAAACAATATCTTTCGAAAAACACAGCTCGAGTGTCGTCTGGAGATTTTAGAAGGATATATTGGAAAGGCAATGGGCCTACAAACTCAACTAGAGAGTTACGATCAAAGTGGTGTCACAAGAGGGGCGCTTGAGGATTTGTGTGTTGCCACCAAAGCTTTGTTTTTAAATGCTGTTAAGCAAAACAAGCCTGAAGTGTGCACTGTCACTGCTAGTACAAGTCATCATGCTCAATTGCCAAAAATGTCTCTTCCAAAAATTTAGTGGCAAGCATTCAGCTTATAGGAATTTTAGGTGCCTTTTTAATACATTGGTTGATGCCGATCATTCACTATCAAATGTAGAAAAATTCAATTACTTGCTGTCATGTCTAACAGATGAAGCGTTAGTAGTGGTGAAACCATTTCAATTGTCAGACAGTAATTATCAAAAGGCTTTGGAGAGTCTTGATGCTGTTTATGATAATAAATGCCTCATTTTTTTTGATACTGTGTCTCAATTGTTCGAATTGCCAAGCATGTCCAAGGCATCGCCAGGAGGTCTGCGATCAATGATTGATACAGTTTCTGCCATTTATTCATCGCTGTGTCGCTGGCAACTGATAAGGACATTGCCAATGCTATGATTATCCATATGGTCATGTCTAAGGTGGACCAAGCGACCAAGTCTAGATACGAAGAACAGCTTGATTACGACAAGCTGCCTTCCTGGTCTGATTGCGCCACTCATTTAAATAGGCGCTATCAATATTTAGCAGCAGAAGAGTCAACAAAGGCGAAAGGCAAGCCTAAAGATAATCCAAAGGGGCACAGTAAGGCTTCGTTTTCGTGTGCACAGGGCAATCAAGAATTGCAGAAATCTAGCAAGAAAACGGGACTCAGTTGCAATTATTGTCAGAGCCTGGAACACAAAATTGATTCGTGTCCCTCCTTTAGCTCTATTTCGGTGACAGATCGTTTTGCATTCGTAAAGGGTAATAAACTATGCATAAATTGTTTAAATAGTGGCCATATGGTTTCAAATTGTAAATCTTCGAAGTGTCGGGTATGCACAAAATCTCACCACTCCCTACTTCATAGATATGAGTCGAGAGTTCAACAAACTCCTAGTGCCGCATACACAGGTCACGTTCTTAGCACTGACCAAGTTATTTTAGCGACGGCGAGTGTTCAGGTCAAGGATCGATTTGGCCAAGTTCACGTGGCCAGAGCCTTGTTAGATTCAGGGTCGCAAATTAATTTTATGTCTGAATCTTTGGCGCAACTATTAAGATTGCAGCGAGAAAGGTCAGCACTAAGCGTCATAACAGTAGGTAAATCAACTACATCAATAAAGCATAAAGTATCTGCTTATGTCCAGTCTCGCTTAAATTCGTATGGCTTTTCAACCGATTTTTGGGTATTAAATAATATATCTTCGTGTCAGCCTGGGCAAATGCTGCCTTCTGACAAATGGAAAATACCTGCAAACATAGAATTGGCCGATCCAGAGTTTCATAAACCTGCAAAGATTGATTTGTTGCTAGGAGCGGAAGCATTCTTTGATTTGCTGTGCGTCGGGCAAATTAAATTAAGTACAGAGCTCCCTTCAATCCAAAAAACTTTATTCGGGTGGATTGTATCCGGCAAATATAGCGGTGAATTAAATCATCGACAATTGAGCTGTAATATAGTAGCTCAAAAAATGGAATGTTCTCTCGAGTCACTGGTCGAACGCTTTTGGGAGTTAGACAAAACACCAGATGAGTCGAAGGCTGCACATAGAACAGCTGAATAAATAGAGTGTGAAAATATGTTTATTCGCACTGTCCAACGTTTGCCTTCGGGCCGATTTCAAGTCAGGCTCCCATTTAAAAAGGATCCTAGTATACTTGGCATGTCATTTCAAACGGCCGAAAGGCGTTATCTTCAGCTTGAACGCAAGTTAAGTAAAGACAATGCACTGTCAGACATGTATCATACATTCATGAAAGAGTACAGAGATCTGGGTCATATGTCTATTATAGAATCTGCTCCTCTAAGACAGCATTATTACATCCCCCATCAATGCGTCTTGAGACCTGAAAGCACCTCAACCAAACTTCGAGTCGTGTTTGATGCTTCAAGCAAAACATCAACAGCTGTTTCATTAAATGAAACTCTCATGGTTGGGCCGACAATTCAGAGGGAGCTTAACATTGCTTAATTTTAGATTGAATAAATTCGCTGTAACAGCCGACATTTCCAAAATGTATCGTCAAGTTGACATTGCTGATGAAGATCGCAATTTTCAGCTAATTCTTTGGAGAGAGAAAGGCTCGCAGCCAGTGCAAACGTACAGACTTAATACTGTAACATATTGCACAGCATCTGCACCGTTTTTGGCAATTAGATGCCTATTTGAATTAGCAGAAAATTTCTTACGATCGCATACAGTAGCAGCCAGCAGCTGTCATAAAAAATTGTTTTTATGTAGATGACATGCTTGCTGGCGCTGACACATATGAAGGTTTACAAGAAATTTGCCAACAAGTTAAAAAAAGTTTTACAGTCAGGAGGTTTTCCATTGGCAAAATGGGTTCGAATCATCCAAAGTTGTGCACTGATGAGGGCGAAAAGGTATTGAAGGTCGACGAGACAAGCTCAGTGAAGACTCTCGGCATACGGTGGGTACCGAGTGCGGATGAATTTAGATACAATCTCGAGGTAGATGAATTTACATTGATAAAGCCGACGAAGCGCAACATTTTGTCAGTTGCTTCTCGACCCCCTTGGATTGCTATGTCCACTTATCACAAAAGCAAAAATTCTGCTGCAAAAATTGTGGAAACAGAAACTAGATTGCGACGAGACGATTCCTGCTTATCTTCATACAGAGTGGGTTCAGTTTATAGATAGTTTACGTGATCTCAGCAGAATAAAGCTGCCTCGATACGTCTGTAAGAGTCAATACAATCAATTGGAAATTCATGGCTTTGCAGACGCTTCGAGTGACGCTTATGGATGTTGCATCTACGTATGTACACGGTATGAAGATGAAGTAGAGACAGTGTTGCTAACAGCAAAATCTAGAGTCGCTCCATTGGCAACTAAGACCATTCCTCGTCTTGAGTTGTGCGCTGCGCATTTACTAAGCACTGTGTGGAAACAAATTGCCCCTGTTTTGTCCAAATTTAAAATAGACAGCGTGAACTTTTGGTCTGACTCTCAAGTAACCCGTTATTGGCTAGAAAAGAAGCCAGCGTCATTATCTACCTTTGTAGCCAATAGAGTTGCTGAAATTCAAGAGCGCTCTAATCATGTTATATGGCGACATGTACCGACTGAGTTAAATCCAGCTGATATTGCATCTAGAGGTGCATGTATAGATGAGCTTATTAAATCATTATGGTTTAAAGGTCCAAGCTTCTTACATGACTCTGCCGAGAATTGGCCACAACTCCATAAGTTTGAGATCTGCGCAGAAGTACAAAGATCAGAAAACAAAAAATGTGTTTCAGTTCACAAAGTAGTTTGTGAACAGGCAATACTAAATAGAATTTTAGAACTAATTGAACGACGATCTTCCTTCTCCAAAATTATTCGAATAGTAGCTTATGTTATGCGGTTCTGCTACAGAAATTATCGACCCAATTCTCGTGTCGTGTCGGCCATTGAAAGAAGACTTGCCTTTTGGAAAATAGTTCAAATAGTGCAAGAACATATATTTCAACGAGAAATATTGTTGCTTGAAAAATCTCACGTTTTGCAACCAAGTATTCAGTCGTTAAACCCCTTTATGCATGAATTTGACGAATCTGGAATACATTTCAAAGTCATTCGTGTAGGTGGTAGGTTACTGCAGAGTAACATTCCATACGATGCGAAATTTCCTCTTTTGTTGCCTCGAGACGAAACATTCGTCAAGATATTCGTGCGCAATCTGCACATTAAAAATTATCACGCTGGCCCAAAAGCATTGATGGCACTTTTGAGGCAGCAAATTTGGCTAATAAACGCACGAGAAATGTGCTCAGCAGTAGTTCGGAACTGCGTGCATTGTTTCAAATATAAGCCAAAATTATTAGGCCAAATCATGGGCAACTTGCCTGCAGAAATGGCATCTAGGGCGCGTCACCCGAGTCATCGCGGGAGACGACCGCAAGGTTCGAGTGGCAGAGGTGCAAACCGCAACCGGCATCGTTAAAAGAGCCATTCACAAACTGGCTCCAATCCCATGGATCAAAGAACTGCAGTCCTTTAATGGTGGCGGAATGTTGGAGCGCTGCAGCTTTAACTAATAGATTAGATACTAAATAGATACTTTGACATTGAATTACATTGAAATACATACAATACATAGAAACGTTAAGTGAAATAACATGTAAAACAAAAACTCTAATACTCTGTTAACGCTCGTCTTTGCTTCGGCTGTTTAATCCGCTGCAAGGGGGCCAAAGAGAGTAACTATTGTATATTAGAATTTAGTCTTGGATCGATCTTGAGCAAATGAACGGCGATTTAATTTAACACCAATAATCTGTTTAATACCGGGTCAAAGTATTCCGTTTTCGTTAATTTCGTATCTGAAAAACTATTCAGATTTTTCAATGTGCAACATCACATCAAAATACATGGAACACCTGTTTCTGACCGACCATGACGCCATACTGTCATCAACACCTATGGCAGACATATCACTAGACTTTACTTGGATCTCAGACGCAACTTCACCTGGCCATTCATCATCGCAGATGTACACATAGCTATAATTGGAGCAGATTTTTTAGCCGAATTCCAGCTTCTTATTGATCTCAAAAACAAACGCCTAATTGACTCGATCACAGGATTGTCAACCCCCGCGAGCCTAGCACAGGCGAATCAAACATCCGTTTCCACTGTGCAGGGTATTTCAAAGTTCAGTGACCTTTTGCAGGAGTTTGTAGAAGTCACAAAATCATCAATAAGATCTTCAAAGAAGCATGATGTGCAACATCACATCGAAACACATGGAACACCTATTTCTGACCGACCACGACTCTTATCTGGAGAAAAACTTGCCACTGCCAAAAAGGAAATCAATTTTTTGATTGAACAAGGTATATGTCGTCCATCCAAAAGTCCTTGGTCCAGTCCACTCCACATGGTCACCAAAAAAGACGGTGTCTGGAGGGCATACGGCGATCGAAAGCTCAACTCAATTACGATACCTGATCGCTATCCGATTGCGCATATTCACGATTTCACTGAACAGCTGAATGAATGCAAAGTCTTCTCGACGCTTGACTTGGTAAAGGCGTACTACACCAAATTCCCATCGCAGAAGACGACATCGAAAATACGGCCGTATGTACCCCTTTTGGACTCATAGAGTTTCAGTACATGCCCTTTGGATTAAAAAATGCGACTCAGACGTTCCAGTGATTTATGGACAATATTTTTCGTGGCATGGACTTCGTATATTGCTACATATACGATATACTGATAACTTCTAAATCGATCACCGAACACGAGCAACATCTTCGAGCAGTTTTATCAGTTCTGCAGAAACATGGCTTAATCATCAATCTGAGCAAATGTCAATTTGCGCAACCGCAAGTTAATTTTCTCAGCTACACAATTAACGAGCACGGCATCAAACCACCTTCCTCTCGCATCGATGCCATTCTGAATTATGCACGTCCAGCAACTATCAGCCAACTCGGTCGCTTTTTGGGCATCATAAACTATTATCGCAGATGTCTACCCCAATCTTCCCACATCCAGGCACCGCTGTCCGAGCTGCTAAGGGATGTTAAAAAGAACGACCAACGCCAAATACTATGGACTGCTGAACTCATATCAACCTTCGAGAATTGCAAGCAGAGCATAGCAGATGCAGCGCTATTATTCTTTCCAGCACCAAAATCTGATCTACAATTGGTTTGCGACGCATCGGACCTAGCGATCGGAGCAGTTTTGGAGCAACGCACTAATCAGAACTGGCAACCTCTAGGATTTTTCTCCAAGAAGCTGAGCAACACCGAGAAGAATTACTCCACGTACGACCGAGAACTACTTTCCGTCTACGAGTCCATCAAATACTTCAGACACCTCGTCGATGGACGCATTTTTGTGATAAAGACTGATCACAAGCCACTGGTATATGCATTCGAATAGCGACATGAAAAAGCATTACCTCGACAGCTACAACACCTAAATTATATTTCACAATTCTCCACGACTATTCTTCACATAAAAGGATCAGAAAATATAATTGCAGACGCTTTTTCGCGGCTCTGCGCTATCACGATGCCTACGGCGATCACCCCGGCGCAGCTTGAGGAAGAACAAGCCTCGGACACTGAATTGGCACGTATCTTGCAAGGAACTACTTCTTTAAAACTCAAGAAAGTTTGCTTCGGTAGAGATAGTTCGATATACTGCGACGTATCCCCGCCGAATCTCCGTCCTTTTATGCCGCAATCACTCCGAAAACACGCTTTCTCATACATCCACAATCTATCTCATCCTAGTGGCCGCGCAACTGTCAGTCAAATCAGACAGAAGTTTGTCTGGCCCTCGATGAACAAAGCTGTCCTCAAATGGTGTAGACTCTGTCTTCCTTGCCAACGCTCCAAAATACATAAACACAATCACCTTCAGCCCGAGAAGATCGCTGTGCCAAATGGAAGATTCAACCACGTCCACCTGGATATTATTGTCATGCCCTTACAACAAAACTACCGCTATTGTCTAATAATGATTGACCGTTTTTCGCGATGGCCAGAGGCAGTTCCACTTTCAAATATCACTGCCGAGACGATAGCCACGGCATTCTGGACCCACTGGATCTCACGTTTTGGATCACCCAAAACATTACTACCGATCAAGGCACGCAGTTTGAATCTGTAGTTTTCAAACATCTAGCCAATCTGATCGGAAGCAAACACATTCACACCACGGCCTATCACCCGCAATCAAACGGACTTATAGAAAGGTGGCACAGATCTTTCAAATCGTCGTTGATGTGTAACAATGGCACACCGTGGCCTCAACTATTACCTACAGTGCTACTCGGACTTCGTACCTGCTTCAAAGAAGACTTGAAATCACCTGCAGCTGAAATGTTATATGGAGTACCAATTCGACTGCCAAACGAATTTTTCGCCGACATGGACGAAACGGTTGATTTCGAGACCATATGCAGAAAATTCGCCCGACTCCCACAGCACCCCATGTGAAAGAAAAAATGTTCCTACTAAAGGGCATAGACAAATGCACCCATGTCTTCCTCCGCACAGACGCTGTAAAGCAACCTCTGGAGCCTTCCTACACCGGCCCATATGAAATCATCAAACGGTACAAGGACCGAGTCTTCACTATACGGATCGACGGGAAGGACTCAGCAGTAACAGTCGACCGCCTCAAACCTGTTTTCCTTCTGAAGGAGGATCAGCAGTTCGACTCGGAGGAATCTAACTCCACTCTTCAAAGGACTTATGAAAGGCGGCGTAAAGTGACTTTCGCGAGTCAATGATCGTGACGGATTCACTAGAAGGGAGTGCTGTGGCGGCACTGATTATATCGGTAGCGTCACCTACATCTGGCAACCCAAATAATACAAGATATAAGCGATACGGAAACTCTTAGTATTAAGCGGCATTAATTCGAACTTACACATGCAAATCGCGCGTCTCACATCTGTGTCTTTCATTGTAACTAAATACTACATACATTCAATATATATACTTAAATAAACTTAATGGCGAAACACACATCGCTATAAGCGCAAAGCGCGAGCGCCATCTGTCGGCAATAATTTAAAAGCATGAATTTAACAAATTAAACAACACCGGAACATAGGTCGAAGGGTATCCCACTGTCGCGTGCAGCGCGATAACTATTCTGAATTCAAGAGTTTTATGGGATTATTCGAGACTCTTATTCATAATGATAAGAGCATTCCGGATATCGACAAGTTTAACCATCTGATCTCCTGTTTCTCTGGTGACGCCTTGGGAATGATTAAGGCATTCCAAGTCACCGAGAGAGCAACTATGAAAAGGCTATGAAAAGCATAAGGAGAGTGTACTATAACGAATGCCTTATTTTTTAAGAACAATATCTCATCATTGTTTAGTCTTTCTTATATGAATCAGCAATCGTCATCGTCTCTTAGAAGCCTTATCGATTCGTGTCATTTATATATGGCTCATTGTTATCGATAGGTGATGACACTAAAATAGTGAATGCAATGCTGGTTCATTTGGTATTAAATAGAGTAGATCATATAACCAGAAAAAATGGGAAGAGCAGCTAGATTATGACAAATTGCCTTTGTGGTCCGATTTGGAACCGTCGATACCAGCATATATGTATGTAACTCCTGAGGAATCGACAAAGCCAAAATCGGAAAAAATTAGTTTCAAAGTGGAAGCATAATCAAAGTTCCTTTGCCTGCTCTTTAACTAGCACCAAGCAGACCACCGGTTACTGTAATTCAAATAACTACTAAATATAAACTTTTAATCCGTTCGGTAGTCTCTCCGTCATGCAGAGATTTGAGTTTGTAAAGTCTGCATGGTTATACATAAATTATCTCTCAAAAAGAGTCACACTGTTGTAAAATGAAAATCTAAAAAATGTTGAGTTTGTGGTCGGTCGCATCATCAATTATTGCATAGATGAAAAGGGTAATTCTTGCAACGTCGATCGTAAGCGTCTGAACAAGAAGTGGAAATTACATTTTGACCCGAGCACTTCACGTCACAAACCAACTTCGTAACTAAAGACTTACCTCAACGCTTACAGATCCGCAAAAGAAGAGTTATGTATAACCTTGCTTGGTATTGGTGCAGCCAATTCCAAATACATACGGTGGTGAAGTCGCGAATAACTGGTAGTGAGTTCGCGTTTGATTTTTGAGTACTAAAATCAATTTCTGGGTATCACCCAGTAACAGGCAGAAGGAGGCATGGGAGACCGCACAAAGTCTCAGGATCACTAGCCGAGTCGATTGCGCTATGTCTGTTTGTCTGGATGTCCGGATGTCCGGGTGTCCGGATGACCAGATGAACACACAGATCTCAGCTATTATAAGAGCTAGAGACACCAAATTTGACATGAAGGTTTCTGTGTAGCCGGCGCAGATCAAGTTTATTTCAAATGTCGGGTGCCACGCCCACCGCCCCCGCAAATCAATAAATTATTTTTTGAACTCAATTTGTAAGCGTTGTATTAAAGATAAAACTTTCTGACTTTAACTTATACTAAGCTGATAGTTATATCTTCTTATTCTCTGAAGTGCAATTCGATCGGACAATAAACACAAAAGTTATTCAAGAAAGTATGAGCATAAAACTAAGTGCTTTTGTCTACTAACAAGGGAGGCAGGCGAGCGCGAAGCGCGAGCGCCATCTATTGAGAATAATTTCAAATCATGTGCATATGCATGTGTGTACATACATAGGATCGTAGGTCGAAGGGTATCCCACTGTCGCGTGCCGCGCGACTGTTGCTTTTCTTACTGGTTAGAGTTGTTGTGCGTCGGTCAGATAAAGCAAGGTCCGGAGTATCCGATTCTGCAAAAACCCTTCTTGGCTAAGTTGTAGCTGGAAAGGTACTTCGTCAGCACTAAGTTGAAGATGAATAAGTAAGAAGAAGAATTGCTTGTGTCGATAGATAACACGCTGTAGAAGTGTTGGTCACTAGAGGAATTGCCATCTACTAGTAAAATATGCTCGCCAGACCAACAGCTCTGTGAAGACCACTACAGGAACTCGGTTAAATCAGACCCAAACGTTTTAGGCAACTTGTTCGAGGTTGCAAAATAGCGTTTCTTATCGCTTGAAAAAGACTAATTCGTGACCAAGGCTTGAAGAAAATGTATCTCGAATTTATTGAAGAATACCTCGACTTAGGTCATATGTCACCCTCTGACATGGATGTTTCGTATACTCCGCACTACGTAATTCTCTATCAGTGCGTTCTGAGACCTGAGAGTACATCAACAAAACCCCATGTTGTGTTTGACGCATCCTGTAAGACGTCCACACACGTGTCTCTTAACGACATTTTGATGGTGGGCCCTACAATTTAAGAATACTTGTATTCAACTCTTCTTCGCTTCGGGTTACATCGTTTCCCTTTGACAGCTGATTTCAAGAAGATGTACCGCCAAGTAATGGTGAATGAAGCTGATAGGCCATTCCAATTGATAGTGTGGAGACGAGATCCATCTGAATCCTTGAGATTATATAAGCTCAACACCGTAACTTATGGTACTGGTCCAGCCCCTTTTCTGGCCATCAAGTGTTTAAAGAGGTTGAGTGAAGCCGTAAGAGGATTACTCCCTTGAGCTTCTGAAGTTATTCGATCCAACTTTTATGTCGATGACATGTTGGTGCTGCATTCATTGATGAACTTAACACAATTAAGTCTGAAGTAACTCAGGTTCTTCAAACAGCAGGTTTTGAATTGAGCAAGTGGTTTTCAAACTCAACTGAGGTCACTGCAACTGAGAGCACAGATTCAACTAAGGCTCTAGGTATATCATGGACTCCTAATGAAGATGCCTTAAAGTTCAAAATTGACACCTCTGTCATGGCTCTCCGAGCGACAAAAAGGAACATATTGTCGGATTATTAAGTCCAATTGTCATTCGACGCAAGATCCTATTGCAGGAGTTATGGCTTAATAAGTTGGACTGGGATGAGTCTATTCCACAGCAGTTGGAAACAGCATGAACAAATTTAAGGAAACTTGTCGAGAGTGGAAGAAATCTCCATACCTTGATATGTGTTCACTAATCCGATGCCACCAATATAATTACATGGTTTCGCCGACGCATCTATGAGAGCCTACGGTGCTTGCGTCTATTTTCGTATATTCGTAGCAAAACTGTTGAAGGTTACAAGATTTCGTTGTTGACTTCAAAGAAAAAAGTAACGCCGCTCAAGATGAAAACACTTCCTAGACTTGAGTTATGTGCCGCTCACCTTCAAGCAGATCTTTGCCACAGAATCAAGCCATTATTGAAAATAAATATCGAACGAATCGTCTACTGGTCGGGTTCAGAAGTTACTCTTCATTGGATCCGATCTCATCCTTCCTCGTTGGCGACGTTCGTTTCGAACAGAGTGGCTGAGATTCAGGAGTGGTCCAAAGAAGCTACATGGCGACATGTACCGACAAAACAAAACCCAGCAGATTTAGTGTCAAGAGGTTGTGACATTGACAACTTGAAGGAGTCCATCTGGTTTGGTGGGCCTTCGTTTTTGAAGAACGAAGATGAAGATTGGCCCGTTAATCCGCAACTAGAGCTGCCAGGGAGATGATGATGATGATGTCAAGGGAGATGATGGAGCTGGAGTAAAGAAAAATAGCGGATGGACTGGCCGCTGCCGTAGTTAAATCTAGTGGACGTAATCGAGGGATTTTCTTCACACCTCAAACTGCTAAGGGTATTTGTTTACATGTTCATACCTAAATGCAAAAATAGGAATGCCCAATTTGAAAAGATTCCGTCACCAACGGAATATAAAGAAGCCTTTTTAAAAATAATCGAAGTTGTTCAATGTTACGAATTTGATGATGACATTAAAAGAGTTCGCAAGGTATCCAAGCTTGGCCCTTGTCTTCAGCGATTAAATCCATTTGCTTGAAGTCTTACATACCTTTAACGGGGACGGTGTTAAATTAAGTAAGTTTAAAGAAAAAATTTGAAGTTTAGTGTAATTTAGTTTAGGCCGAGCGGGAGCGCAATAAAGTTCTCTCTTCGTTGTTTTGAATTCGACCCGTTTCGCCGCCATAGTTAAGCTAGGCTAAGCAATGGAGCAATCGTAAAAATATATTTGAATTGAACGCACGTCTTTTCGTTTTCGGCCAAATTTACAGCCGCAACAGTTTTCGGTTAGAACAATTAATTAAATAATTGAATCTAATTTTTCAATCTGCGAGCTACAAAAATTAACATATTAGCGGTGACACCGAAGTTGGCTTATTTAGTCAAATTGTCATTCGAGGCAATATCCTATTGCAGGAACTATGGCTTAATAAATTAGACTGGGATGAATCTATTACTATACATTTTAAAACAGCATGGAATAGCTTAAAGGATAAAGAAGATATCCATTCCTCTATATGTTTATACCGATCTGATGTCACCAATCCAAAAACAAATACATGGTTTCGCTGACCCCAGTAGAGATGGGCGCGGGCCTATTTTTTGAGGCCCGGCCCGGAACTTTTTTAAAGTGGGCCCGGCCCGGCCCGCGCCCATATCAAGTCTACAGTACATGGTCTTGTTGTTGACTTAAAAATCAAAAGTAGCGCCGCTCAAGACTAAATGCTTCAAAGACAAGTTTTGTGCCACTCACCTTCCAGAATCATCTCTTCCACAGAATCAAGCATTTGCTGAAAGTACCAATCGAACGAATCGTTTTTTGGTCGGATTCTGAAAGTCACTCTTCATTGGATCTGATAGCATGCGTCGTCGTTAGCGACAGTCGTTTCGAATAGAGTGGCTGAGACTCTGAAGTGGTCAGAAAAGTTTTTTGGTGACATGTACCGACCAAAAAAAACCCAGCAGATCTCTCTAGTTCAGCGATCCTTAGTTTTTGCAAAAGGACGAAGATGAGTGGCCCGTTAATGCGTTAATGCGTAGCCAACGAAGGAGATTCTGGAGTTCGAGGTAAGGAAATCAGCGGTCGGACTGACCGCAGCTGTAATCCAGTCAGATCTGGTAGAATTCATTGGGCGATTATCGTCACACCTCAAAATACTCAGGGTATTTGTGTATATTTTCCGCTTCATAGATAAATGCAAAAATAAGAATGCCAAATTTGAAAACGGTCCATCAACGACGGAATATAATGACGTCTATTTAAAAGTTGTCAAAGTAGTTCAACGTTTCGAGTTTAGTGATATCCTTTGAAAAAAATTCGCAAAGCGTCCAAGCTTAGCCCTAGTCTTCAGCGACTGAATTCATTTATTCATAAAGACAAGGTTACTTGGTGCGTTTTTTCGTTGGTGAGAGTTTGATGGCGACTAGCAAATGCTCCTATTTCGTATGATGCTAAATTTCCATTGATGTTGTGGAACAGCTCAAAATTTGTTCAGAGCTACGTCCAATACTTGCATCAATTAAATTTTTATGTTGGGCAAAGAGCACTGGTGAGTCTGCTTAGAGAGCATATTTGGATAGTTAACGCTCAGGAGGTCTGCAGTCAGACAGTGCGTTCGTGCATTCGATGTTTTAAATACAAGCCGCGACTTCTGTCTCAAATAATGGGTAATTTACCCGCAGATCGACTCCGTGCTCTCCACACCTTTGCTATTTGTGGCGTTGACTTTTGTGGCCCAGTGTATACGACACTGAAAATTCATGGTAGGCCTCCTTATAAGTCCTACATAGCGCTGTTCGTGTGTTATCCGTCTAAAGCAGTTCATTTAGAAGTTGTTTCTGATCTCTCCAATGACTATGAAAAGCTGGCAACCGTACTCGTCAGGTTTGAGGCCGTGTTCCAGTCACGGCCACTCGGACCACTCAGCCAGGACCCCAGCGACGGAAGCGCTGACACCCGAACACCGCCTGACAGGCGGGTCCCTTCTCGCCCCACCAGCACCCCGGACCAGACGGGTCTCAGTTGCTTGCGGCGATGGCGACATGTAGCATCAGTCAGGCAACGGTTCTGGCAATTCGTGGAGGAGGGATAGCTCGTCGTTGTCACCGAGGACAATCTTCCGCCACAGCAATGGCTCCTAGGCAGAGTTACAGCAACACACGCCGGGCAAGACGGCATGGTCAGGGTCATCGATCTTAGGACGAGTGGCGGCAGTTATTTTACGACGGGCGATACACAAAATCGCGCAAAATTGATTCCACAAGCGAAAATAAACACTTTTATTCTCTTTGAATTCATAGGTTTGAATAGGTTTCAGAAGTAAAGTGAAATATAGTTGATATCGTACACAAGTCAAACGCACACCTTTCATAGTTCTCGACCAGCGTATTACAGCCTTCACAAAGTTTCGGAAATAAATAAATATACAGTGAGCATTCTTTATAAGCAACCTTTACACACACAACATTCTATTGAAGCAACCTCTGCATTAGCAACTTTTTTTATTCCAAAATTTCTGTACAAGCAACCATGGTTTTTTTTTTCATTTTAATTTTCATTCTTCCGTAAAAATGGAGAAGAAAGGCAGAGTATAAATTTCTTTGAAAACACAATTATTAATTTTAAATGAACTCCAAGATGGCAAGACACCGACAGAGATCTGCAGAGGCTACAACATCCATAAGTCGACTTTAACGAGGATAAACCAGTAAGAAAAGCAACAGCCGCGCGGCACGCGACAGTGGGATACCCTTCGACCTACGTTCCTATGTATGTTCACATATGCATATGCACATGATTTGAAATTATTCTCAATAGATGGCGCTCGCGCTGCGCGCCCGCCTGTCTCCCTTGTTAGTAGACAAAAGCACTTAGTTTTATGCTCATACTTTCTTGAATAACTTTTGTGTTTATTGTCCGATCGGATTGCACTTCAGAGAATAAGTAGATATAACTATCAGCTTAGTATAAGTTAAAGTCAGAAAGTTTTATCTTCAATACAACGCGGTAGAATGGACAGAGGAAAATAATCTAACAAGCAATGAGATGTTGTTTTTACGACGAATTCGAGAAAAAGCTGTTCTTAAAAGACTTATTTAATATTATTTTAACTATGTAATAAAATATAAAACTGCTTATTTATCTATAAATCACAAAACTGATTTTTCTTAAAACTTAACTCATTTTTTCTATATAAGCAACTTTTTCTACATAAGAAACTTTTTTGAAAAAATTGGTTCAGATTAGAAAAACTATTCTAAATTTTCATTGAAAAAAAAAAAAAATTTACGGCTTAGATTTTGCCTTGACGTCATGAGCAGACAAAGGACAAATTAGGGCCAAAAGACAAATCCGGAAAGCAAAAATTTTGTTTCCCTTCTGGAACTACTAAAAACTTTTGTAGGCACCCCACACATAAGGTCTTTAGGGTTGATCACATCTGTTCGACCGGAACTAGAACTTGCCTTGCTCTTTTATCTGTGGCACCGGCAGAGAAACCACAGCGGACTCATTGGAAATTTTCTGCGGCACTATCTGAACACACTCACCGATGACTTTTTCGGATACCAAAAGAGAAAGAGCCGCCGATCTCGTCTAGTCATTTACCGAAACGTGCCAGAAAGCTCTCTAAATCCATTCTCTTCCTGCCGCATTAACGTGATGATATCATCTTCCACCACCCGACATACATCACAGTAATAGCGCATTGCAGTGTGCATCAGCCTTTGCAGCTGTACAGCCGATACATTCTATGTGCGCTACGTTGTCACAAAGCCAACATGAAATACTTGGCTCAGCAACAGTTACCTGTTTTTGACAGGATTGTATATTACAGACAATACCTTCCATCATAAAGGGGTTCTACTGTTCTAACAAAATCAACCGGAATATTAAACAAGAGAAGATAACGATCGAGCGTTAAAGAGAAATAAGTACACGCACAAAACTAGTAGAGAACAAATATAGGAATGTAAGCGCGAGAGAATTTAAGCACACATTAAACAGCGTGAGAGGGTGAGCTACGAATGTAACAATTTTAGCAATTACTACCAAGAGTGGAGAGGTACAGTAAACGCAAGAGAACACAAATGCATTCACAAAACAAAAAAGCAAAAATAGGAAAATTGTTAAAATACAGAAATTAGGTAAACAAAGAAAATAAAACAAAGGAAAAATAAACAAAGGCAGGCAGGCAATGGTGAAAGTGAACGAGAATCACGTATTTATATAAATATTTTGTCAGAAATTGAAAAGTGATTACCAAATGGAACAATTCCTTACTAAAGTAGATGAGAGGCGCTACTTCGAGGCTCATTCGGTTTGGAATAAATGTTTTGCGTAATGAACATTAAAAACAATCGAGAACGGAAGCTACCTTCGGCATGCCGAAGGTTCTATACCGTTCTAATACTCCGATCGTTCCAATACTAGTTATATATAATGGTGAAAAATTGAATGGAATTGTTTATATTCAATATTATGTCTAACATTGATTGGGACTGATAAGTTATTTCTAAAATTAAATCTAGTCTTAATACAAAAACATTCATTTCAGAATGTTCTAATAGCAGCTAGATGATATAGTGTTCCGATTTTGATGAAAAATTATATTCAAATTACATATATAAAACAAGTCTGATATAGTAAATTTGGATGCAATATCTTAAAAATTAACGAAAAACGGCTGATAGTTTGCATGGCATGTGTACCAAGATTCATCAGGATATCTTTAAAACTGAGATACAAGTTTGCGTTGCAACTGACATATGGACACATGGGTACACGTATTTATATATATATTTTATGGAAAGAGAATTTTTGCCATTGTCGCCTTCCCCTTTCCATAACGTAAGTACTTATTTTTATACTCATCGATTATTGTAAAAAAAGGAATAGTAAAAGTATGTAACAGAAGGAGGCCTGGGAGACGCCATAAAGTATATGTCGGAGCGCGATTCCTGGAATGTTGGGAATCGTTTCTATGATTTCACATTCTGATGAAATTGTAGCATTGTGGTGAAATTCTGACGAGCACTGCAGCAGAGGCGCAGACGGCCTCTGCAGCTGAGTGAGGTCCGATCTGGTTGTCATAAGTAGTGTGTTAGAGAGGGATGACAATAATAGTGAACGCCAGTGTTGTGTATATACATGATAGAATATGAGGAAGATGGGTAAAGGAAGAAAATCATGTCAGTAATGTTTGACTGGTGAAATTGATCGGAACTTGCTGTGCTGATGCACCAAACTTACAAGACTCATTAATAAAATGGATAAGACTGCCCTATTGCCAACATTAGAAGTGGGATCGCCTTCGCCACAAGAGCCCAGCTCTGATCAGTATATGGCTGCGTTGGAAACACAAAACCGTAACCTCATGGAAATAATAAAAACCATGCACGCACCGAGAGCACCGGTGTCAGATGAAAAGTCATTGCATGTCACACTGCCAAAATTCTGCGCTAACAGCGCTGGAGCGGATCCATCTGCATGGTGCACCACGATGGACTCAATATTTGCAGATAATGCGACTGTAAGCAGTGCGCTCGTAATAGCGTTGAGCAAAGCGCTAGAAGGCAGTGCATCGCAATAGCTGTCGCAGATATGCTTCGCTGGCATCACATGGCCGCAGTTTAAGGAACTGTTCATACAGCGATTCGTAGGGATTGAGACGACGGCTGTCATTCTCATGAACGTTTTGAATGGACGTCCAAAACCTGGACAGAGCTTTGCCCAGTATGGTTGTCGCATTGTCACCTTGTTGCTGTCTAAGTGGAAGGCCAAGGATTTGGAGGAGATTACGGTATCGGTAGCGTTGGCTCACATGGCACAAATCGATAATAATTTGTTGCGATCGGTGTTTACGACAAATGTGGCTACGCGCAATGAGCTTCAGCAACAGCTGCAAGCTTACGCCTTCAAGAAACGTAACAAAAAATCGAAATAAAAAATCCTGATCTTGATGAGAAACTATACGCGTGGTTTTTACTACGGAGAGAAGCAAACGAATTGGTTTCAAACGAGATGCTCAAAGTTAAAGCACTAGATTTAAAAAGGTCACTCAATGGACACCAAGAATTTTCAGCCAGTGATGGCTGGCTTGATTAATTCAAAAAACGCCACGGCCTAAGAATTTTGACGGTTTCCGGTGAAAAACTTTCTTGCAATGCTGAGAGTGCTGCTACATTTAGAAGCGATTTGAAAAAGATTATTGCCGAAAATGGGTTTTTACCGGAACAGATCTACAATTGTGATGAAACCGGTCTGGTTTACAATGGTTTGCACATGAAAACAAACGCTACCGTTTTCGAAAAAACTGCTGTAGGGCGGAAATCTATGAAGGAAACGGACACCATTATGCCTTGTGTAAATGCAACTGGGACGCATAAACTCGATTTGATGATGATTGGAAAATCTAAAAATCCTCGGTGTTTTAAAAATGTAAATTTACCACTGTATTACAAATCATCCAAAAATGCTTGGCAAACTTCAGCGCTTTTTAAGGAGTGGTACAACAATTTATTCATCCCTGAAATTTTTCGTCACTTAGAAGCTAAAGGCAGTAAAAGCAATTTTATTGGTCGATAATGCCACCAGTCATGGGACAGCAAACACTTTTTCCAATGATGAAAACTTTAAGGTTATTTTTTTCCACCCAACAATACACCCTTGTTGCAACCACTTGACCAAAACGTCATAAAATCCCTTAAGCAACGGTATCGAAAACACCTTCTGTCAACACTTTTGGCATTATGTGTAAACGGCAATAACGACATGGTCTCAGCTCATAAAAATATTAATCCAAAAGACGTGGAATTTTTATACCCTTCGACCATTGAAAATGGTCAAAAAAGGGTATACTAACTTTGTGCAACTGTATGTAACAGGCAGAAGGAGGCGTGGCAGACCCCATAAAGTATATATATTCTTGCTCAGCCGAGTCGATTGAGCCATGTCCGTGTGTCTGTCTGTCTGTCTGTCTGTGTGAACGCACAGATCTCAGCTATTATAAAAGCTAGAGTTACCAAATTTGGCAGGAAGACTCTCTGGTACTATAAGTTTAACAAGTTTATTCCAAATGTTAGGTGCCAGGCCTACCACCCCCGCAAATAAATAATTTAATTTTTGAACTCAATTTGTATGCGCTGTATAAAAGATACAACTTTCTGACATTAGACTAAGCTCATTAAAATATGTAAATATTCTCAAAATTGCAATCCGATCGGTCAATAAACACAGAAGTTATTTAAGAAAGCATGTGCATAAAACCTAGTGCTTGTATCAGCTAACAAGGGAGGCGGGCGAAGCGCAAAGCGCGAACGCCATCTGTCGGCAATAATTTCAAAGCATGCGCATTTGTATATGTGTATGAATTTAACAAATTAAACTACACCGCAACATAGGTCGAAGGGTATCCCACTGTCGCGTGCAGCGCGACTGTGGTTTTTTTCTATTTTTGATAGTTGAAGCCTGGAATGATGTCCCACGATCTGTTGTCATGAGTTCATTTAAACATCTGTTTTCATCGATCGACGCAATAGAATTTAATATACCGGAAGAGGACGATATCCCCCTGGTTAGATTGTACAATCGAAAATGATTTAACTAAGAACGAAATAATGGAATGGGCGACTGGTAGCAACGAGAGAAGCGTACTTTTTGAAAGAGAAGATGAAATAGCAAATGACGAGAGCATCGTGAACGAAGAGGATCATATGGAAGAAGAGAGCAGAATCAGAATCGATAATGTGATAGATTCCTTTAACACCGCGGTAAAATGGGCAGAGGAAAATAACCTTACAAGCAATGAGATCTTGTTTTTGCGACGAATTCGAGAAAAAGCAGTTCTTAAAAGACTTAATTAATATTATTTTAACTATGTAATAAAATATATAACTGCTTATTTATCTATAAATCACAAAACTGATTTTTCTTAACACTTAACTCATTTTTTCTATATAAGCACCTTTTTTTACATAAGAAACTTTTTTGAAAAAATTGGTTCCGATTAGAACTATTCTAAATTTTCATTGAAAAAAAAAAAAAAATTTACGGCTTAGATTTTGCCTTGACGTCATGAGCAGACAAAGGACAAATTAGGGCCAAAAGACAAATCCGGAAAGCAAAAATTTTGTTTCCCTTCTGGAACTCCTAAAAACATTTGTAGGTACCCCACACATAAGGTCTTTAGGGTTGATCACATCTGTTCGACCGGAACTAGAACTTGCCTTGCTCTTTTATCTGTGGCACCGGCAGAGAAACCACAGCGGGCTTATCGGAAATTTTCTGCGACACTATCTCTCCAATGACTATGAAAAGCTGGCAACCGTACTCGTCAGGTTCGAGGCCGTGTTCCAGTCACGGCCCCTCGAACCACTCAGCCAGGACCCCAGCGACGGAGGCGCTGACACCCGAACACCACCTGACAGGCGGGTCCCTTCTCGCCCCACCAGCACCCCGGACCAGACGGGTCTCAGTTGCTTGCGGCGATGGCGACATGTAGCATCAGTCAGGCAACGGTTCTGGCAATTCGTGGAGGAGGGATAGCTCGTCGTTGTCACCGAGGACAATCTTCCGCCACAGCAATGGCTCCTAGGCAGAGTTACAGCAACACACGCCGGGCAAGACGGCATGGTCAGGGTCATCGATCTTAGGACGAGTGGCGGCAGTTATTTTACGACGGGCGATACACAAAATCGCGCAAAATTGATTCCACAAGCGAAAATAAACACTTTTATTCTCTTTGAATTCATAGGTTTGAATAGGTTTCAGAAGTAAAGTGAAATATAGTTGATATCGTACACAAGTCAAACGCACACCTTTCATAGTTCTCGACCAGCGTATTATAGCCTCCACAAAGTTTCGGAAATAAATAAATATACAGTGAGCATTCTTTATAAGCAACCTTTACACAAACAACATTCTATTGAAGCAACCTCTGCATTAGCAACTTTTTTTATTCCAAAATTTCTGTACAAGCAACCATGGTTTTTTTTTCATTTTAATTTTCATTCTTCCGTAAAAATGGAGAAGAAAGGCAGAGTATAAATTTCTTTGAAAACACAATTATTAATTTTAAATGAACTCCAAGATGGCAAGACACCGACAGAGATCTGCAGAGGCTACAACATCCATAAGTCGACTTTAACGAGGATAAACCAGTAAGAAAAGCAACAGCCGCGCGGCACGCGACAGTGGGATACCCTTCGACCTACGTTCCTATGTATGTTCACATATGCATATGCACATGATTTGAAATTATTCTCAATAGATGGCGCTCGCGCGCGCCCGCCTGTCTCCCCTTGTTAGTAGACAAAAGCACTTAGTTTTATGCTCATACTTTCTTGAATAACTTTTGTGTTTATTGACCGATCGGATTGCACTTCAGAGAATAAGTAGATATAACTATCAGCTTAGTATAAGTTAAAGTCAGAAAGTTTTATCTTTAATACATCGCGGTAGAATGGACAGATGAAAATAACCTTACTAGCAATGAGATCTTGTTTTTGATACGAATTCGAGAAAAAGCAGTTCTTAAAAGACTTAATTAATATTATTTTAACTATGTAATAAAATATATAACTGCTTATTTATCTATAAATCACAAAACTGATTTTTCTTAAAACTTAACTCATTTTTTTCTATATAAGCAACTTTTTCTACATAAGAAACTTTTGAAAAAATTGGTTCAGATTAGAACTATTCTAAATTTTCATTGAAAAAAAAAAAAAAAAATTTACGGCTTAGATTTTGCCTTGACGTCATGAGCAGACAAAGGACAAATTAGGGCCAAAAGACAAATCCGGAAAGCAAAAATTTTGTTTCCCTTCTGGAACTCCTAAAAACTTTTGTAGGCACCCCACACATAAGGTCTTTAGGGTTGATCACATCTGTTCGACCGGAACTAGAACTTGCCTTTGCTCTTTTATCTGTGGCACCGGCAGAGAAACCACAGCGGACTCATTGAAATTTTCTGCGGCACTATCTGAACACACTCACCGATGACTTTTCGGATACCAAAAGAGAAAGAGCCGCCGATCTCGTCTAGTCATTTACCGAAACGTGCCAGAAAGCTCTCTAAATCCATTCTCTTCCTGCCGCATTAACGTGATGATATCATCTTCCACCACCCGACATGCATCACAGTAATAGCGCATTGCAGTGTGCATCAGCCTTTGCAGCTGTACAGCCGATACATTCTATGTGCGCTACGTTGTCACAAAGCCAACATGAAATACTTGGCTCAGCAACAGTTACCTGTTTTTGACAGGATTGTATATTACAGACAATACCTTCCATCATAAAGGGGTTCTACTGTTCTAACAAAATCAACCGGAATATTAAACAAGAGAAGATAACGATCGAGCGTTAAAGAGAAATAAGTACACGCACAAAACTAGTAGAGAACAAATATAGGAATGTGTAAGCGCGAGAGAATTTAAGCACACATTAAACAGCGTGAGAGGGTGAGCTACGAATGTAACAATTTTAGCAATTACTACCAAGAGTGGAGAGGTACAGTAAACGCAAGAGAACACAAATGCATTCACAAAACAAAAAAGCAAAAATAGGAAAATTGTTAATACAGAAATTAGGTAAGCAAAGAAAATAAAACAAAGGAAAAATAAACAAAGGCAGGCAGGCAATGGTGAAAGTGAACGAGAATCACGTATTTATATAAATATTTTGTCAGAAATTGAAAAGTGATTACCAAATCGAACAATTCCTTACTAAAGTAGATGAGAGGCGCTACTTCGAGGCTCATTCGGTTTGGAATAAATGTTTTGCGTAATGAACATTAAAAACAATCGAGAACGGAAGCTACCTTCGGCATGCCGAATGTTCTATACCGTTCTAATACTCCGATCGTTCCAATACTAGTTATATATAATGGTGAAAAATTGAATGGAATTGTTTATATTCAATATTATGTCTAACATTGATTGGGACTGATAAGTTATTTCTAAAATTAAATCTAGTCTTAATACAAAAACATTCATTTCAGAATGTTCTAATAGCAGCTAGATGATATACTGTTCAGATTTTGATGAAAAATTATATTCAAATTACATATATAAAACAAGTCTGATATAGTAAATTTGGATACAATATCTTAAAAATTAACGAAAACGGCTGATAGTTTGTATGGCATGTGTACCAAGTTTCATCAGGATATCTTTAAAACTGAGATACAAGTTTGCGTTGTCGCCTTCCCCTTTCCATAACGTAAGTACTTATTTTGATACTCTTCGATCATTGTAAAAAAGGGAATAGTAAAAGTATGTAACAGAAGGAGGCCTGGGAGACGCCATAAAGTATATGTCGGAGCGCGATTCCTGGAATGTTGGGAATCGTTTCTATGATTTCACATTCTGATGAAATTGTAGCATTGTGGTGAAATTCTGACGAGCACTGCAGCAGAGGCGCAGACGGCCTCTGCAGCTGAGTGAGGTCCGATCTGGTTGTCATAAGTAGTGTGTTAGAGAGGGATGACAATAATAGTGAACGCCAGTGTTGTGTATATACATGATAGAATATGAGGAAGATGGGTAAAGGAAGAAAATCATGTCAGTAATGTTTGACTGGTGAAATTGATCGGAACTTGCTGTGCTGATGCACCAAACTTACAAGACTCATTAATAAAATGGATAAGACTCCCCTATTGCCGACATCAGAAGTGGGATCGCCTTCGCCACAAGAGCCCAGCTCTGATCAGTATATGGCTGCGTTGGAAACACAAAACCGTAACCTCATGGAAATAATAAAAACCATGCACGCACCGAGAGCACCGGCGTCAGATGAAAAGTCATTGCACGTCACACTGCCAAAATTCTGCGCTGGATCGCATCCATCTGCATGGTGCACCACGATGGACTCAATATTTGCAGATAATGTGCTTGTAGGCAGTGCGCTCGTAATAGCGTTGAGCAGAGCGCTAGAAGGCAGTGCATCGCAATGGCTGTCGCAGATATGCTTCGCTGGCATCACATGGCCGCAGTTTAAGGAACTATTCATACAGCGATTCGTAGGGATTGAGACGACGGCTGTCATTCTCATGAACGTTTTGAATGGACGTCCAAAACCTGGAGAGAGCTTTGCCCAGCTTTGCTTTGGAAGTCGCATTCTCACCTTGTTGCTGTCTAAGTGGAAGGCCAAGGATTTGGAGGAGATTACGGTATCGGTAGTGTTGGCTCACATGGCACGAATCGATAATAATTTGTTGCGTTGGGTGTTTACGACAAATGTGGCTACGCGCAATGAGCTTCAGCAACAGCTGCAAGCTTACGCCTTCAAGAAACGTAACAACGAAGATGATTCTGCCCCAGAAAAGAAGAAGTCTAGAATGTAGTCGCAGACTGCATTTTTGTGCGAAAGTTGGCCACAAATTCCCCGAATGCCGCGCTCGAAAGGAAGGTACATCAAACACAAAAGGAAGAAGCTACAGCGGAAGCAACACGCCTAGGTCAAAAGATCGTTCGACCATAAAATGTTTTAAATACGACGAAATGGGACATGTGGCTTCTCAATGTCCCAAAGGCAACAACAAATACATCGAAAAGCGAGTTGACGTATGCAAATTAAGTGAGCCAAGTGGATTATTCTTTTAATCGGGTGAGCCCTTTCCATTCTTCTTCAATTCGGGAGCCGAATGTTCTTTGGTAAAAGAAAAATTAAGTAACAAATTATCTGGCAAGAGAATTAATAATCTAGTTACATTAAGAGGAATCGGTGACAATATAGTTAAGAGCCACTTGCAAATACTATCAACAGTCCAAATGTCTCAATTTAATTTAGAAATTTTGTTTCATGTTGTAGTGGATAACTATTTAAAGCACGACATTATGATTGGCCAAGACATATTAAAGCTTGGTTTCGGTGTATTGATTGAATCGGATAGATTTAGTATTTACAAATCCAAAAATATTAATGCCGTTCAAAATAATGCACCTGAGAACACTTTGGAAATACGGCGCTATGCTCATGCATAAAATAGAAGGGAAACACAGAGTAGTCGAATATTATAGCAAATGCACATCAATATCAGAAGCCAAATATCACTCGTATGAGTTAGAGAGGCTAGCTGTCTATAATGCAGTAAGACATTTTAGACTTTATTTGCACGGTAGAAAATTTGTTGTGTATACTGATTGCAATTCGTTGAAAGCTAGTCGTACAAAGGCCGAGTTGACTCCAAGAGTACACCGCTGGTGGGCGTACTTACAGGCATTTGACTTTAGTGTAGAATATCGCAAGGGCAGCCAAATGGCTCACGTGGATTTTTTATCACGAAATCCGATTCCCACAGTTTCAAGTGCCATAAGCAAAGTAGATGAAGTTCGTGTTGATCTGGCGACAATAACAGATAATTGGCTATTAGCCGAACATCAACGAAATGAGGGCATAAAAAGAATCTTGGCTCAATTGAATAACGAAGATATGGAGGCAAATATCGATAAAACAAATGAGGTCCGAACTGGATTACTATATCGCAAAATACAGCGTAATGGCAAGACTCGTTGCCTACCAGTAATCCCTAAAGCGTTTAGGTGGTCCGTCATAAATCATGTACACGAAGCTGTAATACATTCGGGGTGACAGAAAACTTTAGACAAGGTCTACGAGAAATATTGGTTTAAGCATATGACCAAATATGTAAGAAAATTTGTGGAAAATAGCATGATATGCAAACTGTCCAAGCCTTCATCAGGCAAAATACAAATTGAAATGCACCCAATTCCCAAGATTGACATACCGTGTCATACCGTTCACGTAGATATAAGTGGGAAGCTTAGTGGAAAGAACGATCTAAAGGAATATATCATAGTTTAGATAGATGCGTTCACTAAGTTTGTTCACTTGTATCATACTCTAAATCTTGACCCGGAAAATTGTATTGTCAGGTATGTCTTTCTTTGGAGTTCCCAGTCGAATTATAGTGGATCAAGGCAGAAGTTTTGCCAGCAACAAGTTCCATGAGTTTTGTTCAACAAACAGGATTGAGTTGCACTTAATAGCTACAGGTGCCAGTAGAGCAAATGGGCAGGTTGAAAGGGTTATGAGCACTCTTAAGACTATGCTTACTGCTGTGGAAACGAGTCAGTGATCATGGCAAGATGCGTTGGCAGAAACCAACTAGCCATGAATTGCACCACAAATCGAGTCACTAAAGCAAGTGCTTTGGAATTGCTGATAGGAAGAGAAGCTAGGCCTTTTGGGTTGTTGCCAGTCGATGTGGAAGAAAGTGTAGTCGATAGAGAACAGATGAGGGCACAAGCCAAAGAAAACATGCAAAAAGAATGCACAGTACGATAAACAAAGGTTTGATAAAAACAAAGCAAAAGTAGTTCGGTATAAGGTAGGCGATCATGTGTTACTGAAAAGCGAGGAGCGGCATCAAATGAAGCTTGACCCCAAATTTAAGGGCCCATTTCAGGTAATTAATGTACTAGATGGTGATCGATACGAGTTGAAGTCGTTAGTTAATAAGCGAAAATATAAATATTCGCATGAATGGCTAAGAGCGCTACCAGACAGACGATTGACAGCAGAATGTAATGGTGACTCCCAAGAGGGAAAAGATTTGAAAGATGGCACTAGTGATCGTGCATCTGTGTCCCAAGAGGGGAAAGATTTGGTAAATGGCACGAATGAAATGGCGTGTGTTCAAAAAGAGTAATGACCGCACTATAACAGCTATCTTGCAGGGACGAGAAGTGTTGTGGCGGGGGTCAAGAGATTGGGTGTGAGAGAAGACACGCCAATGTTGATATGTGAAATTAAAGTTATGGAAAATGTGAATAGTTTGAAGTTTTGATATGTAAATTGGAGATGTCTTTATAATTAAGTTTGTAAAAGAAAAATCAATCATGAGATGAATCGTCAATTAATGTTTGTGTAAGCGGCTCTATAAGTTAATAAATGTAAGGGAGAAAAATATTGAAGTTTGTTAAATAAATTGGAATTAAGTTGATGAAATTGTGTGACTTGGACTTGAGTGGTGGATGAGACACACGAGGACGTGTGATAGGTCAGGAAGACCGTGTCGGAGCGCGATTCCTGGAATGTTGGGAATCGTTTCTATGATTTCACATTCTGATGAAATTGTAGCATTGTGGTGAAATTCTGACGAGCACTGCAGCAGAGGCGCAGACGGCCTCTGCAGCTGAGTGAGGTCCGATCTGGTTGTCATAAATAGTGTGTTAGAGAGGGATGACAATATAGTGAACGCCAGTGTTGTGTATAGACATGATAGAATATGAGGAAGATGGGTAAAGGAAGAAAATCAAGTCAGTAATGTTTGACTGGTGAAATTGATCGGAACTTGCTGTGCTGCTGCACCAAACTTACAAGACTCATTAATAACCAGTAAGAAAAGCAACAGTCGCGCAGCACGCGACAGTGGGATACCCTTCGACCCATGATCTTTTGTTAATTTGTTAAATTCATACATATACACATAGGAACATGCTTGAAAAGTAATCACGACAGATGGCGCTCGCGCTTCGCGCTCGCCCGCCTTCCTTGTTAGCTGACACAAGCACTTGTATTTATGCTCATACTTTCTTAAATAGCTTCTGTGTTTATTGTCCGATCGGATTGTAGTTTAGAGAATACGAAGATATTTCACTCAGCTTAGTATACGTTGAATTCAGATTGTTGTATCTTTTATACAGCGCTTATAAATTGAGTTCCAAAATTAAATTATTGATTTGCGGGGGCGGTGGGCGTGTCACCCAACGTTTGAAATAAACTTGATCTGCGCCGAGTATATAGGAACCTTCATTCCAAATTTGGTGTCTCTAGCGTTTATAATATATGTATATGTATATGTATATGTATATGTATATGTATATGTATATGTATATGTATATGTATATGTATATGTCGTTTGAGCAGTGTCTGTCTGTCTTTGTGAACGCACAGATCACAGCTATTATAAAAGCTAGAAACACCAAATTTGGCAAGAAGACTCTCTTGTACAATACGCTAATCAAGTTTATTTCCAATGTTAGGTGCTACGCCCACCTCCCCCGCAAATCAAAAATTTCATGTTTTAATTCAATTTATAAGCGCTGTATAAAAGATACAACTTTCTGACTTTAACATATACTAAGCTCATTAAAATATCTACGTATTTTCGAAATTGCAATCCGATTGGACAATAAGTACAGAAGTTATTTAAGAAACTATGTGAATAAAACGAAGTGTCAGGTAACAAGGGAGGAGGGCGAGCGAGAAGCGCGACCGCTATATGTCGGAAATAATTTCAAAGCATGTGCATATGTATATATGTACATACATAATAACATAGGTCGAAGGGGATCCCACTGTAACGTGCCGCGCGAGTATTGCTGTTCTTACTGGTTTTTAGATATTTTCCGTGGGGATTAGTTGTTATAAATAAGTTTTAGAAAAAATACTAAAAACTTACTCTAAATTCAGAAGTCGTAATCATTTTAGTCCACTTCTCCATCTTTAAGCGCATTGTTTTTGATATATAATTCCAAAAAAATTCAGGACGGTTATCACTCTAATAAAATTTTTAAACATGAAAAGTTTATTAAGTTAAGTTAATTAAATACCTCATCAATCTCTTTCTTTTCTTCATTGTCTCCCATGGTTAGTTTGTTTTGCTAGGTAAATATTATTATTGATATATTTTTTCTATTCTACTTAGGAATGTTATGAATTAAATTTATGATAAAATTATGTTAATGAAATATAATGAGTATAAAATCTGGGCCTATTTGGATCAAGATTAAAAGCAGATACTAAAAAATTAGTTATGGTAACGGAAATTTTTTCTTGATCCAAGGATAGGTTTCGTAATGTAAAAATATATGTGGTTCAATAAATCATAGTGTTTGATCATTGAAAATGGTCAAAAACGGTATAGTAACTTTGTGCATTTAAAAGAAAAAAGAATGCTTGAAAGGCCCTTTAAAGTATATATATTCTTGCTCAGGATTAATAGCCGAGTCGATTGAGCCAAATCCGTATGTCCTCTAGGTCTCAGCTATTATAAAAGCTGTATATATAGTGACATAGTAACAGACTCACACGTCACTATACACACTCCACTCAGGTTACAACGGCTTATGCAAAAGAATTGTCGTAAACATCTTTGTTATCGCTCTTCTTAAGCCAGCTCGTAAAGACGAGATAAAAAGTATTTAAAAAAAATTATGCTGCGCTTAACCAACACGAAAGTTAGAATGAATTTATTTGATCTCATTAGAGATGGGCGTGCCTCTTCAATATGCACGATCGTTACAAGGGTTATAGTGTGGAATACATCATTTCTTCATATATCGATAACTTCCATTTAAATATAACATTTTTCTTCATACATCGATAACTTCAATTTGAATATAACATTCTTACAGGCTTCAATTAATTAAATTTAATTAATCTAACATATTTTGGCGCAAACATACTCCCGGCCTTGGAAGATCCTTCCAAAACCAATTAAGCTACCTCTTCAATCGGCAAAGGGCAAATCTTGTGTATGTTGCGTTTAAACAATCCTGCCTTAGTTTTGATTGTCACCACTCGTACAGCTTTATCGTTGCCAGGATGACATTCGACAACACGTCCCAACGCCCAGCGTCCTGGTGGTGTGTTGTCTTCCGCGATGAGAACTAACATGCCATTTTCAATGTTGTTGCAGGTCAACGCCTATTTTCTGCGTTCCTGCAACAGATTTAAATACTCGTTCGACCATCGCTGCCAAAATGAATGGTGCACTGCCACAATGCGTTTCCATCGATTGGTCATTGATAGTTTAATAATGGAGTCGCCGCATGGTTCTGTTAACGAGCTTAGCGGTCGTCCAACTAAAAAATGTCCAGGAGTTAAAGCCTCAAGATCATTCGGATCTGAAGACATCGGGTGAAGCGGTCTTGAATTCATTACCTCCTCCACTTGCGCTATAGCTGTAGACAACTCAGACAGTGACGCGCCATTGAAACATCGTATTATGAGTTGCAATTTTCACTCTGTTTGCTGGTAGACCGCCCACGATCTGGTTAGCACGTTGTGGCCGTTGACGGAAGCAGGCTATGCAGCTACGAACCGTTCTGTGAGCTACCTTTCGGGCATTGATAACCCAATATTGTTGACGCACAAAAGCACATATTGCATGTGCTCCTGCATGCATATTACTTCGGTGTACATATTTAAACAATGCATTAATTACTACGTGCGTATTTGGTAATAATATTGGGTGTGCTCCTGCATGCATATTACTTCGGTGTATATATTTAAACAATGCATTAATTACTACGTGCGTATTTTGTAATAATATTGGGTGTTTGACTTCGTATGGTACATTAGCTTGAGAAAGTCTACCTCCTACTCGCATGATTTCAATGCCGTCTGATATATCAAGAAATGGGCTAAGCCCCAGTATTTTTGGAGAGCGGATAAGCTCACATTTTTGTAATTTAGATATTTCTTCATTAAAATGCAGATGCTGGATATTGAAAATAATGTATTTTACTCCATCTTTAATTTCAACTGCAGACACACCCTCAGAACTAGTCAACTCAACCTTCAACAACGCGCGCCGCCAACGAAATATGTAAGCAAAAACTCGAGTCAATTTTGTAAAGCTGTTAACAAATTTGCATTGGCTAACTATATCATCGTACTACGATGAGGTGGCTGCTACAAGAGAAAATTTCGATGCTCGCTGCTCTAGTGGTTCTTCTGGACTCCGCCACCGCATTGGAGGCCACGTTTCAACCGCTACTTGCAAGAACCTTGGACCTTGCCACCATTACTCGGAATCCTTAAGGTCAGAAGTGTGCATACCCCACGACACTATATCTGCCGGATTGAGTTTTGTGTCTACCTTATTCCAATCCTGAACACTAGACAATTCTTGTATTAATGCGACTCGATTTGCAACAAACGTAGTCCATCTACTAGCTTGCGAACTTATCCAGTTCAGTACAATTGTTAAGTCTGTGAAATATTTCGTGCTATGCACGGGAAGAGGCACACATGTCTTTATCTTAGCCATTAGCTGAGCGAGCAATTTTGCACATTCCAGCTCTAAGCGCGGCAAGGATACTGCTCTAACTGGTGACACCTTAGACTTCGCAGTCACCAAGTTGACTGTTATACATCCATTCTTGTCGACAGCTCGTGTATATATTGCCGCGCCATAAGCTCGGCAAGATTCATCTGAGAACCCATGCAACTCTAAAGTTTCCGTTTCGTGGCTAACTGGCAATACGCTTCTAGCTAACGAACATTCGTGCACAAGACTTAACTCATTCCTATACTTTTGCCACTGGAGCGAGTAACTGGGAGGAAGCTCTTCATCCCACTCTTGCTTAAGCAACCAAAGCTCCTGCATAAATATTTTTCCCAAAATTAAAACAGGACTTAAAAATCCAAGTGGATCGAACAGTTGGGCTAGCTCTGAGAGCACTACTCTTTTTGTTATAATCGCACAGTTTTGTGCAGTGTAGGCAAAGTTAAAACGGTCCTGAATTGAATTCCAATAAATTCCAAGAGTTTTCGCAGTGTCTGTCGTTTTCAATTCTAGTGGCTCAGCACATTCAGAATTGTCTATCGTCATCCTGCAATTAGTGCGCCATTTATGGAGTTCAAAACCTCCCTTTTTAAGAAGCTCAGTTACTTCTTGTCTTAAACAATAAAGTTCGCTGATGGATTCTGCTCCGCAGAGCATGTCGTCCATATAAAAGTTTGAAAAGACAGCTGCTTTAGCCAGAGGGTACTGATTACCGAAGAGTTCCGCTAAATAATATAAACAGCGGACTGCCAAAAATGGTGCTGAGTTGGTGCCGTATGTAACCGTTTTGAGTCGAAGAACCTTTATCTCTGTCTCCCTGTGCTGACGCCATAGAATGCATTGCCAATTACAGTCGTCTGAATCTACCAAAATCTGTCTGTACATCTTTGAGATATCAGCAGTTAAAGCGTATCTATAAAACCGAAAACGTGTGAGAGTTTCAAACAAATCTGGTTGCAATGTTGGCCCTACTAACATGGTTTCATTTAACGATACTCCGTTTGTAGTCTTACAAGAAGCATCGAACACAACTCTCAATTTAGTCGTCGCGCTATCTGGTCGAATCACTGGGTGATGAGGCATGATGTACTTGACGTGGCGAATCTCGTCCGTATTCACCTCTTCTAAGTGATCCAGATTGCGATACTCTTCTATGAAGTCTGTATAGTCTTTCTTCAATTCAGAATTTCTATTCAGCTTCTTTTCTAAGTTTAGAAATCTTCCTAGAGCAATGTCGTAGGACTCACCTAACTCAACCTTAGGCTCCTTGAAGGGCAACTTTACAATAATACGATTGGCTGGTGATATTTTTACTGTAGATGCAAAGTAGCTCTCACAATTTTGCTCTTCCTCACTGAACTTATTTAAAGGCTTGGGAACATCTTCCGTTTGCCAAAACTTCTCTACTAAACTATGCAACTTGTCTACCTCTTGTTTATTGATTTTTAAAGCATTTCAAGTCAAAGTTGCGTTCTCATTTGGGCCGCATTCACCCACAACAATCCAGCCTAACAAGGATTTTTGCAACACAGGTTTGTTCGCTCCCATTTTGATCTGACCTGCGATAATCAATTTAAAGAATAGGTTGACTCCAATGAGCATGTCGATTTGCTTAGCGGAATCAAACTCTGGGTCAGCCAATTTCAGCTTTCTTGGAATTAACAATCCTACCGATGTTGTGTTGACTGGCCTATACTCCGTTATTTCGGGCAAAACGCAGAACCTTTCAGTTGCTGAAAAACTCGTAACTCGTGATTTAAACGTCGCGCTGACTTCTCCCAAAGTGTTTGATTTAGCGTTTCCTATTCCGTTCAGAGAGTATTGCACTGCGTCAACTCTAAGTTTTAATTTGTCAGAAAGCCTATCAGTTACAAAATTCAACTGACTTCCGGAATCAAGTACACATCTGCAGGAATGGAACTCACCACTAGCAGCCTTCACTAAAACTACTCCAGTAGCCAAGAAGCTCGATGCCTGATTGGACAAAAAGCGAACTGTGCAGCGCACTCGAACTAGCCTGATTGTTGTTGCTACCTGAATCTCTCATCTCACTTGACTCTCGATGCAGCATCAAGTGGTGAGGTTTACTACAAATCGAACAACGTGAAGCTTTGCAATCCTTGGTTTGATGCCGCTTGTTGAAACACACTAGGCACAAGTTTTGTTTTTTCACCTCATGATATCGTTGTAAGGGTGTTAGCTCCTTAAATTTCGGGCACACTTTTAGCTGATGTGGACCGGAGCAACTATAGCATTGAGTCGGGAAGTTGTCCCCTGCTGTCGTTGGTAAGCTTGTGCGTTTATTTGAGCCTTTACCATACCCATGCGCAGAAATTCCTTTCCGAACTTCTCTTCCTGCTAAGTTTCGTCCTCTATTACAAATAAATTGTGACAGCAAGCTCCAAGAAGGCAGATGTGAGCAATCATATTCTGCTTCCCACTTTTCCAAGGACTCATCATCTAATTTTCCTCTAATAAGGTGAAAAATGATTGTCTCCAACATTTCACCTTCGCTGACCAACGATCGAAGCGATCCCAAATGTGAATTAACAGAGTCAACTAACCCACCTAAGCAATCTGCGTCAGATTGCTTGAGAGGTTTGACATTAAACAATTCGCATACATGCGACTGTACGATTATTGCTTTGTTTTCAAACCGTTCACGCAGCAACTATAGCGCTTTTCTATAGTTCTCAGGCGATAGTTCTAAACAGTCAATAGTTCTAAGCGGACTGGCATCTAAGCACGATTTTAAGTGTATAAATTTGGAAAGCTCATCGATCTCATTGTCTGATTCAACCAGCGTAGTGAACGCGTTAAACCAACTGGTCCATTCAATAAATTTTCCTGTAAACCTAGGTAATGTTAACTTTGGTAGTTTAGAAATGCGAGAAGCATTCATCATTGTAGAATTTGCAGCTGGGTCAGCCAATGCAACGGAATGTCTTCCTCTGTTACTTAATGCACTCAGAATTTTTGCCTTAATTTCGCAGTACAGTTCTTCTATTACTTGGCGCGTATCCCACTCAATAGCATCGTCAGTTATCTGTTCGATCGAGCTCTGGATTGTATTTAATTGCGTAAAGGTTGACTCAACTAAACTGAGGCGTGCTTCTAATTCTGCAAAATCATTGAACTGCAGTTGCTTAATACATATTCTTTATTTCGCCTTAAAGAATTTATTAAGCTTTCGCGAGACGAGTGATGTTCAGAGTCTTTACTTCGCTTCGGAGCCATCTTTTTAATGTTATTTAATGTTATAAATTTATTTATGCTCTCACGAAATTAACCCTCGAAAATCACTTATGTAGTCAAAATAAATGCTTTCTTAATTCTTAATAGCAAGCACAATCTAGAAAAGCATAAATTTCAATTGCAAACTTGAATAACTAAATCACTGTGCTTGTTATAAGAGAATGTAAGTGCATATGTACATATACCGGCTAATAATGTACAATTTTTACATCAAGCTTTTTCTGTGCACGTTTGTATATATGTATGTACATACGTATATTTTGGCGTAGCACAAAAACCGCTATTTCTCTTTTCTCTTTTTTCACTCCTTTCGCTAGATGCCGGTTGAGCTAATTATTTGCCTTTCAATATTTAAGTCAAGGTTAAACGGTAATCCAATTATCTTTTGACTGAGTTTAACCTAAACCCTCAATTTTCTTGTTCTTTTTATTTAAACGCATATACATACATCTTTATGTATGTATATGTACAAGTGAACTAACCTTTCACAATAGAAGGTATTTTCACTGCTCTCAAACTACTGTACCAACGCTCAAATCAACCACTGCACGTATATATTTAACTTTATTAATTATTATTTTTTTTTTCTTTTAAATTTAACTGCACCGAATAAGCAACATGCACTATGCCAACAATATGGTCACAATACACAAGGTACTCACAGGTTGATTCCAGCACGTACGGCTCCGCCAACTGGTGCACTTCCTGCTCCAGATTTAATTTGTCTGCTCTTCAGGTAGCAGCGGGTTTGACTTCGAATGGTACATTAGCTTGAGAAAGTCTACCTCCTACTCGCATGATTTCAATGCCGTCTGATATATCAAGAAATGGGCTAAGCCCCAGTATTTTTGGAGAACGGATAAGCTCACATTTTTGTAACTTAGATATTTCTTCATTAAAATGCAGATGCTGGATATTGAAAATAATGTATTTTAGTCCACCTTTAATTTCAACTGCAGTCACACCCTCAGAACTAGTCAACTCAACCTTCAAAAACGAGCGCCGCCAGCGAAATATGTAAGCAAAAACTCGAGTCAATTTTGTAAAGCTGTTAACGAATTTGCATTGGCTAACTATATCCTCGTACTGCGATGAGGTGGCTGCTACAAGAGAAAATTTCGATGCTCGCTGTTCTAGTGGTTCTTCTGGACTCCGCCACCGCATTGGAGGCCACGTTTCAACCGCTAATTGCAAGAACCTTGGACCTTGCCACCATAACTCGGAATTCTTAAGGTCAGAAGTGTGCATACCCCGCGACACTATATCTGCCGGATTGAGTTTTGTGTCTACCTTATTCCAATCCTGAACACTAGACAATTCTTGTATTAATGCGACTCGATTTGCAACAAACGTAGTCCATCTACTAGCTTGCGAACTTATCCAGTTCAGTACAATCGTTGAGTCTGTGAAATATTTCGTGCTATGCACGGGAAGAGGCACACATGTTTAGGCCATGGATTTTAAAAAAATTCATGGTCTATTGTGTTTGTCGGAACGGAAATGTGCGTAACAGGCAGACGGAGGCATCTCCGACCCCATAAACTATATATATTCTGAATCAGTATCAGTAGCCGAGTCGATTGAGCCATGTCTGTCTGTCCGTCTGTCCGTCTGACCGTCTGTCCGTCTGTCCGTCTGTCCGTCTGTCCGTCTGTCTGTCTGTATGAACACCTGGATCTCAGAAACTATAAGAGCTAGAGTCATCAAATTTTGCGACAACATACATATATATTGCAGTGTCTCAAAGTTTTTGTAAAATTTGGACACGCCCCTTTCCGCCTCTGTAAATCAGTAATAACTATTTAACAACTACAATATTAGCTCAACAACCAAAGTTGTATATCTTACATGACAAATACCTTGCCACGGGCGTTATGTGAAAATTTCATTTAAATCGGACTATTAATAAGTGAGATATGATACTAATTAAACTCACTTTGAACATATATACTTAAGCAGATCTAATTTACACAAGCATACCGAGGTTCGAATCTAGCGTCAGACACACAGCATTTTAAACTTTTTATTTGCATTGTATGGTAACAGAATTGGTTCACAATGCAGCTTTGCCGATGGGCTAAGGAGTGAGACAATGGCCGAGTGGTTAGAGTGGCGGACAGCAAATTAAATTGACTGTGAGAGAGTGCGTGTGTTCAACTCCCGGTTGCCCGGTTGAGGCGGGTGCGAATGAATTATGAATTATCATTTATTAATTATTTATTATTTTATTTTGTTTATTTATTTTATTCTAATAAACTAAAAGAAAAGTTGCAGTCAAGCGGGTTGTAATATAGCAGCTACAAACAAATTAAATTATTTAATTAAATTTCAATAAAATATAGTTTTTCCTCATTTTGTTTTCATACTATATTATGCAATAAAATTATAATAGTTACAAATAATATTAATTATTTATAAATAAAGTTTACTATTATTTTTATATTTAGCACGCATCAAAAAGACGCGAGCCAAAATTAAACAATGCGTTCTTCAATGTCGTCACTCTTTCCGTATTTTGCCTGTTATGACTTTTTTCAATTAGAATGCTCGAACATAACAGCGATCATAAGACTGTGGCGACGCAGCCTCATCGATATGAGCCCGATCTGGCAGCGCGGCACCATTATAAGCAGACGATAGTGACACCGTTTCACTACAAGCCCTTTAAAGTTGTGAATGTGCGAGTGGGACGCCCATACATACATGTCTGCATATCCATATGTATGTATTGGCATCCCACTTCAACACACATTATTGCACGCATGTATGTACATACATATGTACAATACAATTAGATTTGGAGTTGCTGTTGTGTACCAACGAAAGAAAACTGAGTTCTAATTACATATATTGCGTACCAAAACTTAAAAAAAACCGGCTACCGCCGCCGCCCCTTTTCAATGAGCTTTTAAAATATTTTAATGAAAAACAAAAACTTTCACATGCCGATCGCGGTAGCAATCGAACTCCGAAACACGGTCAATATTGTGGTCCTTACAGTCCGAGACATAATCCACTCAGCCACTGAATAACTCTGGCTAGTGCCAAAAAAATCAACAAGAAGCACATGAAACAAATTTTTGTATGCGCTAGAAATGCATACATATACCTATTGCCCTCTCGCTCAGTCTAATGGTTGCGACACTTCGCTTCTGCTTTGTCTATGCGTTCTTCTTCTTCTGTTCGTTAATTCAAATTGCGCGTATCGTCGGACCTGTATAAAATTGATCTCCGTCAAATTTTTAATATTAATCCAAATAAAGCACAATTTTCATTGCGAGTTTTAATAAATATCCGAATATAATGAAGTTATCTATGTCTGCAGATTGCAGAAATTAATTAATTTGGGAAATATTTCAGTTGCGGAGAATATCTTAAGTCGACTCACCAAAATTTAACTTTTTAAGAACAACTAGCCCCATTACATGTGCTGTAACTTCCCTTGGTGTTCCCTAGGTACTGATTATTTTTGATAATCGGTAGAAAATTCGAGCGGCGATTCTATTCTGTTATTTACAAACTTGTTTACGGTATACTAAGATAATCCATGGCCTTATACAGTCAGCACCTGACTGTAGCGTTTGTATTTTTTTATCTTGGCCATTAGCAGAGCGAGCAATTTTGCACCTTCCAGCTCTAAGCGCGGCAAGGATACTGCTCTAACTGGTGACACCTTAGACTTCGCAGTCACCAAGTTGACTGTTATACATCCATTCTTGTCGACAGCTCGTGCATATATTGCCGCGCCATAAGCTCGACAAGATGCATCTGAGAACCCATGCAACTCTAAAGTTTCCGTTTCGTTGTTAACTGGCAATACGCTTCTAGCTAACGAACATTCGTGCACAAGACTTAACTCCTTCCTATACTTTTGCCACTGGAGCGAGTAACTGGGAGGAAGCTCTTCATCCCACTCTTGCTTAAGCAACCAAAGCTCCTGCATAAATATTTTTCCCAAAATTAAAACAGGACTTAAAAATCCAAGTGGATCGAACAGTTGGGCTAGCTCTGAGAGCACTACTCTTTTTGTTATAATCGCACAGTTTTGTGCAGTGTAGGCAAAGTTAAAACGGTCCTGAATTGAATTCCATTTATGGAGTTCAAAACCTCCCTTTTTAAGAAGCTCAGTTACTTCTTGTCTTAAACAATAAAGTTCGCTGATGGATTCTGCTCCGCAGAGCATGTCGTCCATATAAAAGTTTGAAAAGACAGCTGCTTTAGCCAGAGGGTACTGATTACCGAAGAGTTCCGCTAAATAATATAAACAGCGGACTGCCAAAAATGGTGCTGAGTTGGTGCCGTATGTAACCGTTTTGAGTCGAAGAACCTTTATCTCTGTCTCCCTGTGCTGACGCCATAGAATGCATTGCCAATTACAGTCGTCTGAATCTACCAAAATCTGTCTGTACATCTTTGAGATATCAGCAGTTAAAGCGTATCTATAAAACCGAAAACGTGTGAGAGTTTCAAACAAATCTGGTTGCAATGTTGGCCCTACTAACATGGTTTCATTTAACGATACTCCGTTTGTAGTCTTACAAGAAGCATCGAACACAACTCTCAATTTAGTCGTCGCGCTATCTGGTCGAATCACTGGGTGATGAGGCATGATGTACTTGACGTGGCGAATCTCGTCCGTATTCACCTCTTCTAAGTGATCCAGATTGCGATACTCTTCTATGAAGTCTGTATAGTCTTTCTTCAATTCAGAATTTCTATTCAGCTTCTTTTCGAAGTTTAGAAATCTTCCTAGAGCAATGTCGTAGGACTCACCTAACTCAACCTTAGGCTCCTTGAAGGGCAACTTTACAATAATACGATTGGCTGGTGATATTTTTACTGTAGATGCAAAGTAGCTCTCACAATTTTGCTCTTCCTCACTGAACTTATTTAAAGGCTTGGGAACATCTTCCGTTTGCCAAAACTTCTCTACTAAACTATGCAACTTGTCTACCTCTTGTTTATTGATTTTTAAAGCATTACAAGTCAAAGTTGCGTTCTCATTTGGGCCGCATTCACCCACAACAATCCAGCCTAACAAGGATTTTTGCAACACAGGTTTGTTCGCTCCCATTTTGATCTGACCTGCGATAATCAATTTAAAGAATAGGTTGACTCCAATGAGCATGTCGATTTGCTTAGCGGAATCAAACTCTGGGTCAGCCAATTTCAGCTTTCTTGGAATTAACAATCCTACCGATGTTGTGTTGACTGGCCTATACTCCGTTATTTCGGGCAAAACGCAGAACCTTTCAGTTGCTGAAAAACTCGTAACTCGTGATTTAAACGTCGCGCTGACTTCTCCCAAAGTGTTTGATTTAGCGTTTCCTATTCCGTTCAGAGAGTATTGCACTGCGTCAACTCTAAGTTTTAATTTGTCAGAAAGCCTATCAGTTACAAAATTCAACTGACTTCCGGAATCAAGTACACATCTGCAGGAATGGAACTCACCACTAGCAGCCTTCACTAAAACTACTCCAGTAGCCAAGAAGCTCGATGCCTGATTGGACAAAAGCGAACTGTGCAGCGCACTCGAACTAGCCTGATTGTTGTTGCTACCTGAATCTCTCATCTCACTTGACTCTCGATGCAGCATCAAGTGGTGAGGTTTACTACAAATCGAACAACGTGAAGCTTTGCAATCCTTGGTTTGATGCCGCTTGTTGAAACACACTAGGCACAAGTTTTGTTTTTTCACCTCATGATATCGTTGTAAGGGTGTTAGCTCCTTAAATTTCGGGCACACTTTTAGCTGATGTGGACCGGAGCAACTATAGCATTGAGTCGGGAAGTTGTCCCCTGCTGTCGTTGGTAAGCTTGTGCGTTTATTTGAGCCTTTACCATACCCATGCGCAGAAATTCCTTTCCGAACTTCTCTTCCTGCTAAGTTTCGTCCTCTATTACAAATAAATTGTGACAGCAAGCTCCAAGAAGGCAGATGTGAGCAATCATATTCTGCTTCCCACTTTTCCAAGGACTCATCATCTAATTTTCCTCTAATAAGGTGAAAAATGATTGTCTCCAACATTTCACCTTCGCTGACCAACGATCGAAGCGATCCCAAATGTGAATTAACAGAGTCAACTAACCCACCTAAGCAATCTGCGTCAGATTGCTTGAGAGGTTTGACATTAAACAATTCGCATACATGCGACTGTACGATTATTGCTTTGTTTTCAAACCGTTCACGCAGCAACTATAGCGCTTTTCTATAGTTCTCAGGCGATAGTTCTAAACAGTCAATAGTTCTAAGCGGACTGGCATCTAAGCACGATTTTAAGTGTATAAATTTGGAAAGCTCATCGATCTCATTGTCTGATTCAACCAGCGTAGTGAACGCGTTAAACCAACTGGTCCATTCAATAAATTTTCCTGTAAACCTAGGTAATGTTAACTTTGGTAGTTTAGAAATGCGAGAAGCATTCATCATTGTAGAATTTGCAGCTGGGTCAGCCAATGCAACGGAATGTCTTCCTCTGTTACTTAATGCACTCAGAATTTTTGCCTTAATTTCGCAGTACAGTTCTTCTATTACTTGGCGCGTATCCCACTCAATAGCATCGTCAGTTATCTGTTCGATCGAGCTCTGGATTGTATTTAATTGCGTAAAGGTTGACTCAACTAAACTGAGGCGTGCTTCTAATTCTGCAAAATCATTGAACTGCAGTTGCTTAATACATATTCTTTATTTCGCCTTAAAGAATTTATTAAGCTTTCGGGAGACGAGTGATGTTCAGAGTCTTTACTTCGCTTCGGAGCTATCTTTTTTAATGTTATTTAATGTTATAAATTTATTTATGCTCTCACGAAATTAACCCTCGAAAATCACATATGTAGTCAAAATAAATGCTTTCTTAATTCTTAATAGCAAGCACAATCTAGAAAAGCATAAATTTCAATTGCAAACTTGAATAACTAAATCACTGTGCTTGTTATAAGAGAATGTAAGTGCATATGTACATATACCGGCTAATAATGTACAATTTTTACATCAAGCTTTTTCTGTGCACGTTTGTATATATGTATGTACATACGTATATTTTGGCGTAGCACAAAAACCGCTATTTCTCTTTTCTCTTTTTCACTCCTTTCGCTAGATGCCGGTTGAGCTAATTATTTGCCTTTCAATATTTAAGTCAAGGTTAAACGGTAATCCAATTATCTTTTGACTGAGTTTAACCTAAACCCTCAATTTTCTTGTTCTTTTTATTTAAACGCATATACATACATCTTTATGTATGTATATGTACAAGTGAACTAACCTTTCACAATAGAAGGTATTTTCACTGCTCTCAAACTACTGTACCAACGCTCAAATCAACCACTGCACGTATATATTTAACTTTATTAATTATTATTTTTTTTCTTTTAAATTTAACTGCACCGAATAAGCAACATGCACTATGCCAACAATATGGTCACAATACACAAGGTACTCACAGGTTGATTCCAGCACGTACGGCTCCGCCAACTGGTGCACTTCCTGCTCCAGATTTAATTTGTCTGCTCTTCAGGTAGCAGCGGGTTTGACTTCGAATGGTACATTAGCTTGAGAAAGTCTACCTCCTACTCGCATGATTTCAATGCCGTCTGATATATCAAGAAATGGGCTAAGCCCCAGTATTTTTGGAGAACGGATAAGCTCACATTTTTGTAACTTAGATATTTCTTCATTAAAATGCAGATGCTGGATATTGAAAATAATGTATTTTAGTCCACCTTTAATTTCAACTGCAGTCACACCCTCAGAACTAGTCAACTCAACCTTCAAAAACGAGCGCCGCCAGCGAAATATGTAAGCAAAAACTCGAGTCAATTTTGTAAAGCTGTTAACGAATTTGCATTGGCTAACTATATCCTCGTACTGCGATGAGGTGGCTGCTACAAGAGAAAATTTCGATGCTCGCTGTTCTAGTGGTTCTTCTGGACTCCGCCACCGCATTGGAGGCCACGTTTCAACCGCTAATTGCAAGAACCTTGGACCTTGCCACCATAACTCGGAATTCTTAAGGTCAGAAGTGTGCATACCCCGCGACACTATATCTGCCGGATTGAGTTTTGTGTCTACCTTATTCCAATCCTGAACACTAGACAATTCTTGTATTAATGCGACTCGATTTGCAACAAACGTAGTCCATCTACTAGCTTGCGAACTTATCCAGTTCAGTACAATCGTTGAGTCTGTGAAATATTTCGTGCTATGCACGGGAAGAGGCACACATGTTTAGGCCATGGATTTTAAAAAAATTCATGGTCTATTGTGTTTGTCGGAACGGAAATGTGCGTAACAGGCAGACGGAGGCATCTCCGACCCCATAAACTATATATATTCTGAATTAGTATCAGTAGCCGAGTCGATTGAGCCATGTCTGTCTGTCCGTCTGTCCGTCTGACCGTCTGTCCGTCTGTCCGTCTGTCTGTCTGTATGAACACCTGGATCTCAGAAACTATAAGAGCTAGAGTCATCAAATTTTGCGACAACATACATATATATTGCAGTGTCTCAAAGTTTTTGTAAAATTTGGACACGCCCCTTTCCGCCTCTGTAAATCAGTAATAACTATTTAACAACTACAATATTAGCTCAACAACCAAAGTTGTATATCTTACATGACAAATACCTTGCCACGGGCGTTATGTGAAAATTTCATTTAAATCGGACTATTAATAAGTGAGATATGATACTAATTAAACTCACTTTGAACATATATACTTAAGCAGATCTAATTTACACAAGCATACCGAGGTTCGAATCTAGCGTCAGACACACAGCATTTTAAACTTTTTATTTGCATTGTATGGTAACAGAATTGGTTCACAATGCAGCTTTGCCGATGGGCTAAGGAGTGAGACAATGGCCGAGTGGTTAGAGTGGCGGACAGCAAATTAAATTGACTGTGAGAAATATTTAAGTTGCGGAGAATATCTTAAGTCGACTCACCAAAATTTAACTTTTTAAGAACAACTAGCCCCATTACATGTGCTGTAACTTCCCCTTGGTGTTCCCTAGGTACTGATTATTTTTGATAATCGGTAGAAAATTCGAGCGGCGATTCTATTCTGTTATTTACAAACTTGTTTACGGTATACTAAGATAATCCATGGCCTTATACAGTCAGCACCTGACTGTAGCGTTTGTATTTTTTTATCTTGGCCATTAGCAGAGCGAGCAATTTTGCACCTTCCAGCTCTAAGCGCGGCAAGGATACTGCTCTAACTGGTGACACCTTAGACTTCGCAGTCACCAAGTTGACTGTTATACATCCATTCTTGTCGACAGCTCGTGCATATATTGCCGCGCCATAAGCTCGACAAGATGCATCTGAGAACCCATGCAACTCTAAAGTTTCCGTTTCGTTGTTAACTGGCAATACGCTTCTAGCTAACGAACATTCGTGCACAAGACTTAACTCCTTCCTATACTTTTGCCACTGGAGCGAGTAACTGGGAGGAAGCTCTTCATCCCACTCTTGCTTAAGCAACCAAAGCTCCTGCATAAATATTTTTCCCAAAATTAAAACAGGACTTAAAAATCCAAGTGGATCGAACAGTTGGGCTAGCTCTGAGAGCACTACTCTTTTTGTTATAATCGCACAGTTTTGTGCAGTGTAGGCAAAGTTAAAACGGTCCTGAATTGAATTCCAATAAATTCCAAGAGTTTTCGCAGTGTCTGTCGTTTTCAATTCTAGTGGCTCAGCACATTCAGAATTGTCTATCGTCATCCTGCAATTAGTGCGCCATTTATGGAGTTCAAAACCTCCCTTTTTTAAGAAGCTCAGTTACTTCTTGTCTTAAACAATAAAGTTCGCTGATGGATTCTGCTCCGCAGAGCATGTCGTCCATATAAAAGTTTGAAAAGACAGCTGCTTTAGCCAGAGGGTACTGATTACCGAAGAGTTCCGCTAAATAATATAAACAGCGGACTGCCAAAAATGGTGCTGAGTTGGTGCCGTATGTAACCGTTTTGAGTCGAAGAACCTTTATCTCTGTCTCCCTGTGCTGACGCCATAGAATGCATTGCCAATTACAGTCGTCTGAATCTACCAAAATCTGTCTGTACATCTTTGAGATATCAGCAGTTAAAGCGTATCTATAAAACCGAAAACGTGTGAGAGTTTCAAACAAATCTGGTTGCAATGTTGGCCCTACTAACATGGTTTCATTTAACGATACTCCGTTTGTAGTCTTACAAGAAGCATCGAACACAACTCTCAATTTAGTCGTCGCGCTATCTGGTCGAATCACTGGGTGATGAGGCATGATGTACTTGACGTGGCGAATCTCGTCCGTATTCACCTCTTCTAAGTGATCCAGATTGCGATACTCTTCTATGAAGTCTGTATAGTCTTTCTTCAATTCAGAATTTCTATTCAGCTTCTTTTCGAAGTTTAGAAATCTTCCTAGAGCAATGTCGTAGGACTCACCTAACTCAACCTTAGGCTCCTTGAAGGGCAACTTTACAATAATACGATTGGCTGGTGATATTTTTACTGTAGATGCAAAGTAGCTCTCACAATTTTGCTCTTCCTCACTGAACTTATTTAAAGGCTTGGGAACATCTTCCGTTTGCCAAAACTTCTCTACTAAACTATGCAACTTGTCTACCTCTTGTTTATTGATTTTTAAAGCATTACAAGTCAAAGTTGCGTTCTCATTTGGGCCGCATTCACCCACAACAATCCAGCCTAACAAGGATTTTTGCAACACAGGTTTGTGCGCTCCCATTTTGATCTGACCTGCGATAATCAATTTAAAGAATAGGTTGACTCCAATGAGCATGTCGATTTGCTTAGCGGAATCAAACTCTGGGTCAGCCAATTTCAGCTTTCTTGGAATTAACAATCCTACCGATGTTGTGTTGACTGGCCTATACTCCGTTATTTCGGGCAAAACGCAGAACCTTTCAGTTGCTGAAAAACTCGTAACTCGTGATTTAAACGTCGCGCTGACTTCTCCCAAAGTGTTTGATTTAGCGTTTCCTATTCCGTTCAGAGAGTATTGCACTGCGTCAACTCTAAGTTTTAATTTGTCAGAAAGCCTATCAGTTACAAAATTCAACTGACTTCCGGAATCAAGTACACATCTGCAGGAATGGAACTCACCACTAGCAGCCTTCACTAAAACTACTCCAGTAGCCAAGAAGCTCGATGCCTGATTGGACAAAAGCGAACTGTGCAGCGCACTCGAACTAGCCTGATTGTTGTTGCTACCTGAATCTCTCATCTCACTTGACTCTCGATGCAGCATCAAGTGGTGAGGTTTACTACAAATCGAACAACGTGAAGCTTTGCAATCCTTGGTTTGATGCCGCTTGTTGAAACACACTAGGCACAAGTTTTGTTTTTTCACCACATGATATCGTTGTAAGGGTGTTAGCTCCTTAAATTTCGGGCACACTTTTAGCTGATGTGGACCGGAGCAACTATAGCATTGAGTCGGGAAGTTGTCCCCTGCTGTCGTTGGTAAGCTTGTGCGTTTATTTGAGCCTTTACCATACCCATGCGCAGAAATTCCTTTCCGAACTTCTCTTCCTGCTAAGTTTCGTCCTCTATTACAAATAAATTGTGACAGCAAGCTCCAAGAAGGCAGATGTGAGCAATCATATTCTGCTTCCCACTTTTCCAAGGACTCATCATCTAATTTTCCTCTAATAAGGTGAAAAATGATTGTCTCCAACATTTCACCTTCGCTGACCAACGATCGAAGCGATCCCAAATGTGAATTAACAGAGTCAACTAACCCACCTAAGCAATCTGCGTCAGATTGCTTGAGAGGTTTGACATTAAACAATTCGCATACATGCGACTGTACGATTATTGCTTTGTTTTCAAACCGTTCACGCAGCAACTATAGCGCCTTTCTATAGTTCTCAGGCGATAGTTCTAAACAGTCAATAGTTCTAAGCGGACTGGCATCTAAGCACGATTTTAAGTGTATAAATTTGGAAAGCTCATCGATCTCATTGTCTGATTCAACCAGCGTAGTGAACGCGTTAAACCAACTGGTCCATTCAATAAATTTTCCTGTAAACCTAGGTAATGTTAACTTTGGTAGTTTAGAAATGCGAGAAGCATTCATCATTGTAGAATTTGCAGCTGGGTCAGCCAATGCAACGGAATGTCTTCCTCTGTTACTTAATGCACTCAGAATTTTTGCCTTAATTTCGCAGTACAGTTCTTCTATTACTTGGCGCGTATCCCACTCAATAGCATCGTCAGTTATCTGTTCGATCGAGCTCTGGATTGTATTTAATTGCGTAAAGGTTGACTCAACTAAACTGAGGCGTGCTTCTAATTCTGCAAAATCATTGAACTGCAGTTGCTTAATACATATTCTTTATTTCGCCTTAAAGAATTTATTAAGCTTTCGCGAGACGAGTGATGTTCAGAGTCTTTACTTCGCTTCGGAGCCATCTTTTTTAATGTTATTTAATGTTATAAATTTATTTATGCTCTCACGAAATTAACCCTCGAAAATCACTTATGTAGTCAAAATAAATGCTTTCTTAATTCTTAATAGCAAGCACAATCTAGAAAAGCATAAATTTCAATTGCAAACTTGAATAACTAAATCACTGTGCTTGTTATAAGAGAATGTAAGTGCATATGTACATATACCGGCTAATAATGTACAATTTTTACATCAAGCTTTTTCTGTGCACGTTTGTATATATGTATGTACAGACGTATATTTTGGCGTAGCACAAAAACCGCTATTTCTCTTTTCTCTTTTTTCACTCCTTTCGCTAGATGCCGGTTGAGCTAATTATTTGCCTTTCAATATTTAAGTCAAGGTTAAACGGTAATCCAATTATCTTTTGACTGAGTTTAACCTAAACCCTCAATTTTCTTGTTCTTTTTATTTAAACGCATATACATACATCTTTATGTATGTATATGTACAAGTGAACTAACCTTTCACAATAGAAGGTATTTTCACTGCTCTCAAACTACTGTACCAACGCTCAAATCAACCACTGCACGTATATATTTAACTTTATTAATTATTATTTTTTTTCTTTTAAATTTAACTGCACCGAATAAGCAACATGCACTATGCCAACAATATGGTCACAATACACAAGGTACTCACAGGTTGATTCCAGCACGTACGGCTCCGCCAACTGGTGCACTTCCTGCTCCAGATTTAATTTGTCTGCTCTTCAGGTAGCAGCGGGTTTGACTTCGAATGGTACATTAGCTTGAGAAAGTCTACCTCCTACTCGCATGATTTCAATGCCGTCTGATATATCAAGAAATGGGCTAAGCCCCAGTATTTTTGGAGAACGGATAAGCTCACATTTTTGTAACTTAGATATTTCTTCATTAAAATGCAGATGCTGGATATTGAAAATAATGTATTTTAGTCCACCTTTAATTTCAACTGCAGTCACACCCTCAGAACTAGTCAACTCAACCTTCAAAAACGAGCGCCGCCAGCGAAATATGTAAGCAAAAACTCGAGTCAATTTTGTAAAGCTGTTAACGAATTTGCATTGGCTAACTATATCCTCGTACTGCGATGAGGTGGCTGCTTTCAAATTATTCTCGACAGTAAAAGATCAGATGAAGCTCGCGCTTTGCGCTCGCCCGCTTCACTTGTTGACTGACATTAAAACTTGGTGTTATGCTCATACTTTCTTAAATTGCATCTGTGTTTATAGTTCGATCGGATTGAAATTTAGAGGCAAAATAGATATTATAATCAGCTTACTATATGCCAAAGCCAGAAAATTATATATTTCTTTTGACGCTTAAAAATCGAGTTTAAAAATTAAATTAGTGAATATTATAGTCATATTTGTTTAGCTTTATCTTCCATCTTTGTACATTTATATTAGGATCTTTTATGTTACTTAACCATACAAGTGGCCTATGATCGCTTAATATGTCGAACTTTCTACCGAATAGGGAGGACCTGAAATATTTTGTTGCCCGTACTATCTTTTTCTATTGCCGAATAGTTGAGCTCGTGCTCGTTATGAGTTGTGCTTGCATAGCAAATGGGTTTATGCTCTTATATTACTTGCATTTGTTGTTAATGAAAATTTCTTTTCGAAGTAAGGGTATATTAGTATTCCTTTTGTGGTTTTAGGAATAGTGTAATTAACGATTGCGTTTATTTTGGTAGTTTTCAGTTTTATACAGTCTGTCGTGACCGAGACATTCTGTTTCTTTCTTCAGAAATTTACATTTATTAATTGCAAATTTCAATTGCAATTTTAAATTACCTGATCGTAACTTTTCAAATACCCTTTTCAATGATATTATGTGTTACTCCAATAAAATGGAATAAATGATAATATCATCTAACTAAACAAAACAATCCTTGTAGATTATTTCTTCCAGAAGGTTGTTCATGCAACGTTGAAAAATTGCTGGAGCATTTTTCAGACCAAAGGGCATACGAGTATATTCGTAATGTCCATGTTTTGTTGAGAATTCTGTTTTGGATATTGATTGCGGATCCATTTGAATTTGATGGAAACCTTTATCTAGATCAATGGTTGTGAAGTATTGAGAGCTTCCAAGCTTGTATAATATTTTGTCTATTACGGGAATAGGGAATTTGACGTTAATGGTTATCTCATTGCGACTGCGATAGTCTATTGCTAATAGAAATTTTGGTTTGCCAGAAGCATCGCTTTTCTTTTTGATAATCCAAATTGGAGAACAATAAGGGGATTTACATTTCCTAATTATCTTTTGTTCTATCATTTCATTAATTTGTTTGTTGACCTCTTGATCAAACGCTTGGGGGTATATATATGGTTTTTTATAGATAGGGTCTTCATGTTTTGTATAAATGGAATTGTTGAAGCGCTGCAGCTTTAACTAATAGATTAATATAGAAAATATATACTTTCAAGATATGTCAAGCCGCTCATCAAGGGAAGTGTCTATGGAATTCACCAAAAGCCTGAGAAAACATCCTTACAAAATAATAGATTAATATAGAAAATAGATACTTTTATGGAATACACCACCGAGCGACTTGTGGGAGTGCAGGCGAAAGTACCTGCGGTCACGGGCGTGCTGCACATCCAGCGGCCGATTGTGAGTAGTGAGTGAAACGCCAGTTGGCAAGTGGGTGCGTGAGCGTGTACCCTAACGAGTGCGGCGTGGTGAGATATACCACTGTAACTAGTTTCGGGTGGTGGAATACACCAACGAGCGACTTGGGGAGGGCAAGCGAAAGTACCCGCGGCCACGTGCGTTCCTTACGATCAGCCGCCAGCCCCAACAGGACCAGCCTGAGAAAACATCCTTACAAAATAATACATTTATATAGAAAATAGATACTTTTATGGAAATAAGTATACTTATTGAATTACATTGAAATACATACAATACATAGAAACGTTAAGTGAAATAACATAACATGTAAAACGAACAACTCTGTTAATAATACTCTTTTGACACTCGTCTTTGCTTCGGATGTTTAATCCGCAGCAAAGAGGCCAAAGAGAGTAACTATTGTATACTAGAATTATTCTTGTATTGATCTTGAGCAAATGAACTGCGATAAAACTACACACCAATAATCTTTTAATACCGGGTCAAATTTATTTCGTTGTTTGTTAAAATTTGTATCTGAAAAACTCTTCAGATTTTTCATCCTTTTTAGAATAGTGAGAATTAGTGTTGGGTAATCCTAGTTCAATTTGAGGAATAAGTTCGTTCGTTCGTTTAAAATCAATGAACTAGGTCGTTCATTTAGTTCAATCGTTCATTTTTTAAACTTGCTTAAAGGTGCTTCAAAAAATAAAAAAAAAAATGTTATGAATTTATTTCATACAATGCTGTCATTGAAAATTGATATTATTTATTCAATTTATGTCAAAAACACTTATACATAAAAATAATAAGAAATAATAAAGAGTTTACAAACAGATAATATAGTAATTTTAATGCATTAATTTGATTTCTGAAAAGAGAATAGAGAAGTTTATTAGGGAACATTTTCAATAACATATGATCAAATTATGTTTATACCTGTGATCCGTCTACATGTTGCTATGAAGGAACATTAGATTTTCCACTTTATTAAGTTTTATTAGCATTCGTCTTTTTCGGATGATTTCCCCAGCACTTGAAAAGAGGCGTTCGCAAGGAACTGATGTAGCCATAAGGCATAGTCGCGCTTAAGGCTGTACGAATTTAGATGCGGATACAATTTCTTTCTTTGTTCCCACAAAACCAAAGGGTCAGCAGTCCTCGGTATAAATTCCTCTTCGAGGTATTTTTCGATCTCTTTCTCGGCAGAACCGGTAGTGTTTGCAGACTTTGTCGTGTTCTTGAACTCACTGTCAAAATCACACCAAACCGAACTCTGGCTGAATTAGTTTCAAACGCAAGTGATTCGAATTCATAATTTTCGCTGTTGAGAGGAATTAGAGTTACTTTCCTTTTAAGATTACAAACAGCTTTTTCGTATTCTTCTTTTGACTTGAACCAACGACCTTTAAATCAAGGATCTAAAATGTTACTCTCTGCGTAGAGTTCGTTACTTTCCAGCTTGCAAAATCGTCGATTCATCTCAGCTTTTAGAACTGCAACAAGTGCAGCAACACATTTATCCTTAGGCGTTTTGTTATTCAAACAGTTCTGTAGTAAAATAGCAAGAACTATAACCTTTGAAAGGGTTACATTCTTTGCTGCTGATATTTCTTCTGTTACCTCCATGAATGGTTTTAATATAGGCAGTAACTCTTCTACAATCGCCCACTCATTCTGAGATCGGGCAAGCTCAATTGGGTTTGAGTTGACTTCAGCTTCTTAAGGCCGAAAGTGCTACGATTGAAAAACTCCACAATGAACTTGACTTTATTTTGTACAACGCTGATTTCGCGGAGTTCTTTTTGCACAATTAGGCTTTTTAATGGCATGGACAATATTTGCAGCATTAGCGGAAACCACAGCAGATATTTTGTTCTCTATACTCCATCTTTCTGCTATTTTTTGTAAAAATGCGCACAGATTTTGACCACTGTACTGCTCAGCGAATGCCTCGCATGCAATCACATATGCTCACATATGCCCATAACAGTTGCCTCACTCTCAATAAAATGAGCTGTAACAGCAATATAACTTTCATTTGCAAGAGAGGTCCAACAATCCGTTGTCAAACAAACTGCAGATGCCAGCTCCATTTTTTCTTTGAGGCTACCAACAATTTCGTCCCGAAGCTTTGGAAGAAGCGCGTTGGACAGCGTTTTTCGAGTGGGCATCTTGTATCCGGGGCAATTAGACACATCATCTATGAGCTGCTTGAAATCAGGCTCTTCTACAATTCGCAATGCATGATGACCTTTTGCAATCATACGAACTAGTTGCCTAGCACATTTTTGCAGTATTTGCATTATTTGCATTTAGCACTCTTCTCATCCACTGAATCAAAGAAATTCCACACTTTGCTATGCTTTCGTTTTGAAGCCATAGATACGCAGAAATTTGTCAACCGTAGTTTTAAATGTGCGCGAAAATTAATCAGCTTATTTGATAAGCGAACTTTCGAACTAAATAAACTAAGGCCGACCTATCGAACTAAGTGAACTAGTGTTGTGTAGTTCGTGAATGTTTTCGCTCTTCTTAAGCCAGCTCGTAAAGACGAGATAAAAAGTATTTCAAACAAATGCTGCTGCGCTTAACCAAGACGAAAGTTAGAATGAATTTATTTTATCTCATTAGAGATGGGCTTGCCTCTTCAATATGCACGATCGTTACAAGGGTTATAGTGTGGAATACATCGTTTCTTCGTGAACTAAGTGAACCATATTGAACTAAGTGAACTATATTGAACTAAGTGAATTATATTGAACTAAGTGAACTAAATTGAACTAACGAACTATATTGAACTATAAAGACAGACCTAGTTCGTTCGTTCAGTTTGGTGAATAGTTCAATTTAGTTCGTTCGTTCACGAACTACACAACACTATTATGTTGGTTTTGCTTAGTTACAAGACACTTTTATTATTTTCAAGAAGGAAGAACTTAGAGCCTTTAGATTATCACTAGGTTGGACATGGGACATCGAAGCTGAAGTTGGCTTAGCGGAGCTATCTAAATTGATAGTATACTCAGAACTGATGCGTGGAGACGCGTTCGCGTTTATATAGGCAATTTTGGAGTAGTGTTTAAACATCTATTCTCGTGAAGAGAAATTTTCCTGAAAAATAGGGGTAATTGGAGAATCCTGAGACAAGTGCGTGAGCGGTGATTCGGGTAATAAAGTTTTATTATTCCAGTTGGCTCGTTTTAAATATTTGGGCTAGGCAAGTGATCGAATTCATATGGTTAGGGGACAATTGTTTGCTTTTGTTTCAGAGTTTCCGTTTTTGTTTCACGATCTTTAGGAACGGTACTTTTGGAGTTTGGGGTTGACTTTGAAACATGACGCTATGCGTGTGCGTCAATAATAACAAAGGTTAATCGCAGGGCTCTCGTTCTTTGATTACATTTTGTACTTAGACATTAATGTGTGTATCTAAGTTTTACAATTGTGTATAATGTTTATGTTATGTGTAGTTGGGGAGTTTCAAGTGTGGGTGTAGAATGGATATGTTACTATATATATGTATATGAATTCACTTGGTTGGACAATGGTTTAGACTTATTAGCAACATAAATTCAAGGGCAAAATATACAGAGGTGGTCAAAAGTATTTACACAACGTGCTTTTTTTTCAATTGTCAACTTTGATCGCTTATTGCTGCTGCTTTTGTACTCAGAAACGAACATAACGGTATTTGTCGCGCTTCTACATCTATACAGAAGCAAACGAAAGAAGAAGTGGAAAAAATAACTGTTCATGGGCTAAAAATATAAGCATTGAACTGATGCTTGTCTGTTGTCAGAAGTATTTACACACAATTTTTACGCGTCAAAATTATTTACACAGTGGAAATTGAAGATTAGTCTTTGATTTGCATTGAGTAAGTGAAGTTCTAGTTGATGTTGATCGCTTAATTGGAACTTAAACTAACTGTTAACAGTTAAATTAATAGATAAAACTAAAACAGTTTGTGTCGTGTGTGAACGTCAGTTGACGAGTGGGTGTGTGAGCGTGTACTCTAACGAGTTGCGGTGTGGTGGAATACACCATCGAGCGATTTGTGGGAGTGCAGGCGAAGCTACCTGCGGTCACGGGCGCTTCCGCACGGCCAACGGCCACTCGTGATTTGTGTCGTGAGTGAAACGCCAGTTGGCAAGTGGGTGCGTGAGCGTGTGCTTTAACCAGTTGCGGCGTGGTGGAATACACCATCGAGCGACTGGTGGGAGTACAGGCGACAGTACCTACGGTCACGGGCATTTTTAGCACGACCCGCGGCCGATCGTGAGTCGTGAGTGAGACGCCAGTTGGCAAGTGGTGTGTGTGAGCGTGTACTCTAATGAGTCTGCGGCATGGTGGAATACACCACTGAGCGGCTCGTGGGGTACAGGCGAGAGCACCTGCGGTCACGGGCGCTCTGCACGACCAACGACCGACCGTGAGAGGCGGCGTGAGTGGGCGATAGGTGGCAAGCGAGGTGCGTGAGCGTACACTTTACCTAGTTGCGGATGGTGGAATACGCCGACGAGCGACTTAGGGGAGTGCAAGCGAAAGTACCCGCGGCCGCGTGCGTTTCTCACGACGAGCAGCCAGCCAGGCACGCGCGACACGCGACACGTGCACGTGAGTCACGAACGGACCACGTGATGGTAGAACCCATGTGGAGATTCACCTTTCCAGCGAGTACACATGCGTAACATAGACCACGTGTGTCCCCTATACCCTGTAATACCCCAGTAGGGTATGACCAACTAGTAGCTCCTCTCTTACTAAAGTCATGATAGTCCTAGTTTTATATAAATTTTCTGTAAAGACCCTGGCGAGACTGAGATATGTACCCCAGCCTGAGAAAACATCCTTACAGATGGCGCCCGTTCAGGGACTACTATGACTAGACATTTAGTTTTGAGAATTTTTAACATCTTTCCGTGGATTAAAGACCCACATAGCTAATTCATGCAGGGTATAGTATAGAGGCACAAGACACACAGTACAAGTCTCACATAGGGCATCAGTAGCAAGCATACATACACATGTACATCGAGTCAGGCATAAGAAACAGAGTTTTCCACATAAGTCGTAGGACAGGTTCCACATATGTCTACGACTACTGCGCACATTGACGTGTGCGAAAATCTTGACCTGATTTATATTTTTTTCACTGCTTAACCATTTTTTCCTGCGCCGGCGTAGCCTGAGCGACGATATCGCTCAGGCAACTTGTATATAAGACTCGGTACCGAGTACCGAGAAAGCCAGTCGCGTCCGGACCCACACGTAGTCAACATCGACAACGTTGACACAAATTTTCATTATACCCTGTGCACATCCTGTGAAAACATTTCCTGCGAGCAAGTATTTCGTTGATCCTGTCATCGCAAGAACATTTTTTCCTGTGAAACATTTATAAGTAAAAAAAATACAAACGCTACAGTCAGGTGCTGACTGTATAAGGCCATGGATTATCTTAGTATACCGTAAACAAGTTTGTAAATAACAGAATAGAATCGCCGCTCGAATTTTCTACCGATTATCAAAAATAATCAGTACCTAGGGAACACCAAGGGGAAGTTACAGCACATGTAATGGGGCTAGTTGTTCTTAAAAAGTTAAATTTTGGTGAGTCGACTTAAGATATTCTCCGCAACTTAAATATTTCCCAAATTAATTAATTTCTGCAATCTGCAGACATAGATAACTTCATTATATTCGGATATTTATTAAAACTCGCAATGAAAATTGTGCTTTATTTGGATTAATATTAAAAATTTGACGGAGATCAATTTTATACAGGTCCGACGATACGCGCAATTTGAATTAACGAACAGAAGAAGAAGAACGCATAGACAAAGCAGAAGTGAAGTGTCGCAACCATTAGACTGAGCGAGAGGGCAATAGGTATATGTATGCATTTCTAGCGCATACAAAAATTTGTTTCATGTGCTTCTTGTTGATTTTTTGGCACTAGCCAAAGTTATTCAGTGGCTGAGTGGATTATGTCTCGGACTGTAAGGACCACAATATTGACCGTGTTTCGGAGTTCGATTGCTACCGCGATCGGCATGTGAAAATTTTTGTTTTTCATTAAAATATTTTAAAAGCTCATTGAAAAGGGGCGGCGGCGGTAGCCGGTTTTTTTTAAGTTTTTGGTACGCAATATATGTAATTAGAACTTACTTCTCTTTCGTTGGTACACAACAGCAACTCCAAATCTAATTGTATTGTACATATGTATGTACATACATGCGTGCAATAATGTGTGTTGAAGTGGGATGCCAATACATACATATGGATATGCAGACATGTATGTATGGGCGTCCCACTCGCACATTCACAACTTTTAAAGGGCTTGTAGTGAAACGGTGTCACTATCGTCTGCTTATGATGGTGCCGCGCTGCCAGATCGGGCTCATATCGATGAGGCTGCGTCGCCACAGTCTTATGATCGCTGTTATGTTCGAGCATTCTAATTGAAAAGTCATAACAGGCAAAATACGGAAAGAGTGACGACATTGAAGAACGCATTGTTTAATTTTGGCTCGCGTCTTTTTGATGCGTGCTAAATATAAAAATAATAGTAAACTTTATTTATAAATAATTAATATTATTTGTAACTATTATAATTTTATTGCATAATATAGTATGAAAACAAAATGAGGAAAAACTATATTTTATTGAAATTTAATTAAATAATTTAATTTGTTTGTAGCTGCTATATTACAACCCGCTTGACTGCAACTTTTCTTTTAGTTTATTAGAATAAAATAAATAAACAAAATAAAATAATAAATAATTAATAAATGATAATTCATAATTCATTCGCACCCGCCTCAACCGGGCAACCGGGAGTTGAACACACGCACTCTCTCACAGTCAATTTAATTTGCTGTCCGCCACTCTAACCACTCGGCCATTGTCTCACTCCTTAGCCCATCGGCAAAGCTGCATTGTGAACCAATTCTGTTACCATACAATGCAAATAAAAAGTTTAAAATGCTGTGTGGCTGACGCTAGATTCGAACCTCGGTATGCTTGTGTAAATTAGATCTGCTTAAGTATATATGTTCAAAGTGAGTTTAATTAGTATCATATCTCACTTATTAATAGTCCGATTTAAATGAAATTTTCACATAACGCCCGTGGCAAGGTATTTGTCATGTAAGATATACAACTTTGGTTGTTGAGCTAATATTGTAGTTGTTAAATAGTTATTACTGATTTACAGAGGCGGAAAGGGGCGTGTCCAAATTTTACAAAAACTTTGAGACACTGCAATATATATGTATGTTGTCGCAAAATTTGATGACTCTAGCTCTTATAGTTTCTGAGATCCAGGTGTTCATACAGACAGACAGACGGACAGACGGACAGACGGTCAGACGGACAGACGGACAGACGGACAGACGGACAGACAGACATGGCTCAATCGACTCGGCTACTGATACTGATTCAGAATATATATAGTTTATGTGGTCGGAGATGCCTTCGTCTGCCTGTTACGCACATTTCCGTTCCGACAAACACAATAGACCATGAATTTTTTTAAAATCCATGGCCTAACGAGAACATTTCCTTCTGTACGCGTAAACATTTTCGTGATCGAGATATTGTTATCGACGTTGACAGACAATAATACCCTGTACACACCCTGTGTAAACATTTTTCCGTGATCGAGCTATTCGTTGATCAAGGCCTCAGAGCGAACATTTTCGTGAACGGGCACGAATATAGTGAACAGTGAATCAAGATCGGACAAAGAAACATTTCAGTGATGCACGGCACACATACCTCGTGAGCATTTTTTTTTTAAATTCTTTTAAACATCGTCAACGAATACCAACGAACTCGCCCGCACTAGACTTTACGTGCACCTGCACTTTGTTTTATTCCCCGCGAAAACAAAAACGAGCTAAGCCCAATATGGGAACACGCTGGATCGCTTTCCGTAGGAAGAGCGAGCTGCAACTCATCCTCAAGGAGTTCGGGCTGGACACAAGTGGAACAGTGGAGGAAATGCGGAGCCGGCTGGTAGCATTCTCCAGTCAAGGGGACCTGTCGAAGGAACAGCTGCAACGACTGATGGAGCTGCAGGCCACTTTAGGCAATGCGGTCACACCGGAGCCGAAACAGCCTGGAGCATGCTCACGCGACACCTCTCCGGCACCGGCTGAAGGCGACTCTGAAGTCGTCATCCCCATACCAATTCTGGAAGTTCGACGGGCAGCGAGTCCTTCGAGGAGCGCTGCTAGCCGACACAGTCCACCCGCCCCGGCGTCCAATGCGGCACTTCCAGCCGGTAGTAAAACCAGCGAACCAAGCCATCGATAGATAGCTCCATACGAGCTGGCCGATCGAGTCCGGAAATGGGGCGTAGCCTTCAACGGCGACGCTACAGATCCATGGAGTTTCGTCGAACAACTGGTGGAAAAGGCAGCCTTGTACAGCATCGACCCACAACAGTTACCACAAGCAGTCGCGAACGTGCTAACGGGCCAAGCAGAGGACTGGTTCAGGTCAACACCCTCTACAAAGTCACCTGGGAGGAGTTCAAACAGGAGTTTATGGAGTTTTCCTCCCCCCGCGCTATTTTCAACGACTGGAGGACGAGATCCGGAGCCGAACCCAACGCCGAGGTGAGCGATTCCGAGACTACGCACTGGCACTGCGGCTGATGATGCGCCGTGCCAAATATACCCAGGAGCAGGAGCTGGACAGGGTTTATGATAATATGACGCCGGAGTATCAACTCTTCACCCGCTGTCACGAGTTTGGAACTCTGGCTCAGCTGAGCAAACTCGTGACAACATACGAGACGACGAAGGATCTGCAACGCCAAGCAACAGGGCAGTTTGACCGACGGAGGGAGAGCCCGAAGCCACCGAACCCGCCAGTGACGAACAGCGCACTGACAACAACAGTGACCCCCACAGCAGCGACAGTCACTCCCCACGCAACACCAACAGGGGCGACAAAGGGCGACCTGCAGCGCGTGTGCCATAATTGCGCTCAGCCTGGGCATTTACAGGCGGACTGTCGTAATAGCCGCGTGTTGTTCTGTTGGGACTGCGGTCGACACGGCGTTCGCACGGTGGACTGCTGTCGACGAACCACGTCGGGAAATGCTGCGCGTCTTCAGCCGATGGGGAACAACTTGGAGACGCCGCACCGCAGTTCCCAGGAATAGCACCTCTGAGGTGCGGGAGTGGACGTGTCATCGCGAATGTTCGCATCGAGGGAACAACAACGGACGCCACGATCGACACGGGAGCCACGCGCAGCTTTATTAACGAGCGTATGGCGGCCAGGCTACGTACACCGGAGAACGAGCGAGCAGCCCTGATCCGGATCAAGCTGGCGGATGGATCATCACGAGCCGTGACACGAGCCTTGCGGGTGAGGATCCAGCTGGGAGAGAGAGAGAGAGACGACAGTACCAATGCTGGTACTGCCCGTCATCTTAGACGACGTGATCCTGGGAATGGACTTCCTGTGCGGCATCGAAGCGACTCTCAAGTGTGGCCGAGCAAAGTTACGCCTGCAAAGCACACTTGAGGAGGCAGCACCGACGCCCGGAGCATCCCACCAAGCGACGGAGGACGCGGTGGCCCAAGACAACGACAAGGTCGCGGGCTTACCACCGATTTGTCCCGTCGCACAGCAAAGGAATCCGTTTAGGCAGCCCAGAGCACGGGAGGACACAAGAGAAGTACAACGAGGCACCGAGGTACAAGGAATGACACCAGAGCAAATACAACGAGGCACCGAGGGACGAGCCAGGACACCGGGGGAAGGGCAACAAAGCACAGAGGAATCAACAGGAGCACGAGCGGAAACACAGCAATCAGACACGGAGAATCAGGCCATCATGGGAGGCCCGAGCAAGCGGAGACGCCGTGGAAGACGGCCCGAGACCAGCCACGCCGCCTTGCGGGGCGTCGAGGCTCACGTAACAAGGATAGCTGCGGACGAAAAACAGGTGGAAATAAATGGTGTTGAGATTGATAGAACAAAATTTGTTGGTACTACTTCTTCAATTAAGAAAAATACAAACGCTACAGTCAGGTGCTGACTATATAAGGCCATGGATTATCTTAGTATACCGTAAAAAAAAGTTTTTAAATAACAGAATAGAATCGCCGCTCCAATTTTCCACCGATTATCAAAAATAATCAGTACCTAGGGAACACCAAGGGGAAGTTACAGCACATGTAATGGTGCCAGTTGTTCTTAAAAAGTTAAATTTTCGTGAGTCGACTTGAGATGTTCTCCGCAACTTAAATGTTCCCAAAATTAATTAATTTCTGCAATTTGAATTAACGAACAGAAGAAGAAGAACGCATAGACAAAGCAGAAGCGAAGTGTCGAAACCATTAGACTGAGCGAGAGGGCAATAGGTATATGTATGCATTTCTAGCGTGTACCAAAATTTATTTCATGTGCTTCTTGTTGATTTTTTGGCACTAGCGAGTTATTCAGTGGCTGAGTGGATTATGTCTCGGACTGTAAGGCCAACAATGTTGTGTTGACCGTGTTTCGGGGTTCGATTGCTACCGCGATCGGCATGTGAAAGTTTTTGTTTTTCATTATTTTTCATTAAAATATTTTAAAAGCTCAATAACATTGAAAAGGGGCGGCGGTGGTAGCCGGTTTTTTTAAGTTTTTGTTACGCAATATATATAATTAGAACTTAGCTTTCTTTCGTTGGTACACAACAGCAACTCCAAATCTAATTGTATTGTACATAAGTATGTACATACATGCGTGCAATAATGAGTGTTGAAGTTGGATGCAATACATACATGTGGATATGAAGACATGTATGTATGGGCGTCCCACTCGCACATTCACAACTTTTAAAGGGCTTGTAGTGAAAAGGTGTCACTATCGTCTGCTTATGATGGTGCCGCGCTGCCAGATCGGGCTCATATCGATGAGGCTGCGTCGCCACAGTCTTATGATCGCTTTTATGTTCGAGCATTCTAATTGAAAAATATTGAGAGCAAAACAAAATAACAATATCCAATAAGAATCATATTGAAATTGCAAAGTCATAACAGGCAAAATACGGAAAGAGTGACGACATTGAAGAACGCATTGTTTAATTTTGGCTCGCGTCTTTTTGATGCGTGCTAAATGTAAGAAAAATTGTAAACTTTATTTATAAATAATTAATAAAATATTATTTGTAACTATTATAATTTTATTGCATAATATAGTATGAAAACAAAATGAGGAACAACTATTTTTTATTGAAATTTAATTATATAATTTAATTTGTTTGTAGCTGCTATATTACAGCCCACTTGACTGCAACTTTTCTTTTAGTTTATTAGAATAAAATAAATAAACAAAATAAAATAATAATAAATAATTAATAAATGATAATTTATAATTCGCACCTGCCTCAACCGGGAGTTGAACACACGCCGCAATCTCTCACAGTTTTTTTAATTTGCCGTCCTCAACTCTAACCACTCGGCCATTGTCTCACTTCTCGGCACATCGGCAAAGCTGCATTGCAATTCTGTTACCATACAATGCAAATAAAAAGTTTAAAATGCTGTGTGTCTGACGCTAGATTCGAACCTCGGTATGCTTGTGTAAATTAGATCTGCTGAAGTATATATGTTCAAAGTGAGTGTAATTAGTATCATATCTCACTTATTAATAGTCCGATTTAAATGAAATTTTTACATAACGCCCGTGGCAATGTATTTGTCATGTAAGATATACAACGTTGATTGTTGAGCTAATATTGTAGTTGTTAAATAGTTATTACTGATTTACAGAGGCGGAAAGGGGCGTGTCCAAATTTTACAAAAACTTTGAGACACTACAATATATATGTATGTTGTCGCAAAATTTGATGACTCTAGCTCTTATAGTTTCTGAGATCCAGGTGTTCATACAGGCAGACAGACTGTCAGACGGACAGACGGGCAAACAGACATGGCTCAATCGACTCGGCTACTGATACTGATTCAGAATATATATAGTTTATGGGGTCGGAGATGCCTCCTTCTGCCTGTTACGCACATTTCCGTTCCGACAAACACAATAGACCATGAATTTTTTTAAAATCCATGGCCTAAAAAATGACGTTGTTCTTAGAATTTCACAACTGACCACTTATTTTTGCTACTTCAGTTTTCACTCTATTTGAAAAAATCCATTGGCCAAATCTAACGTGGAAAATATTTTAGCGCCTTGAAGCCGATCAAGTACATCATCTATCAAAGACATCGGGAAATTGTCCTGCTTTATTATACCCTTCGACCATTGAAAATGGTCAAAAAAGGGTATACTAGCTTTGTGAAAATGTATGTAACAGGCAGAAGGAGGCATGGCAGACCCCATAAAGTATATATATTCTAGCTCAGGATCACAAGCCGAGTCGATTGAGCCATGTCTGTCCGTCTGTCTGTCTGAACGCACAGATCTCAGCTATTATAAAAGCTAGAGTTACCAAATTGTGTACTAGCTGATCAAGTTTATTTCAAATGTTAGGTGCCACGCCCACCGCCCCGCAAATCAATAATTTAATTTTTGAACTTAATTTGTAAGTGCTGTATTAAAGATACAACTTTCTGACTTTAACATATACTGACTTTAACACAAGCTCTTTAAAATATCTACGTATTCTCGAAATTGCAATCCGATCGGACAATAAACACAGAAGTTATTTAAGAAAGTATGTGCATATCAGCTAAGTTCTTGTATCAGCTAACAAGGGTGCGGGCGAGCGCAAAGCGCGATCGCCATCTATCGGCAATAATTTAAAAGCATGCGCATTTGTATATGTGTACATACATAGGAACATAGGTCGAAGGGTATCCCACTGTCGCGTGCAGCGCGAAAACATCGATGGAGAAACGAGAGCTTATTCCACGAATCGCACGATGGTGGTTGAGAATTCAAGAGTTTGACCTTGATATTGTTCATCGACCTAGAACACAGATGAACCATGTTGACGCCCTAAGCCGAGCTCCATCCGAAGATGCACGGGAAGTGGATACCGCATGCCTTAAGGTGTCCAAGGCCATAATAGACGAAGCTGATTGGTTATTTTCTATTCAACTGCAAGATAAGAAAATCCAGAAAATCCAGAAAATTGTCACCGATATGAAATTAGAAAAGAAGTCACAGGACCACGATTATGTGATCGAGCACGATCGCCTGTTCCGCAAACATGAGAGTAAAGTATTTGTCGTGTTTCGCTATTACTTCAAACGGAACCTCGTTATTAGGTTCTAACGGAGTTTTAACTCGATCCACTCTGACGAAGACGTGTTTGCATTGATTTAGATCGGGGTGAATAAACTCTTGAGGCGTGTGATGGTGCACTGGCTTAGTAGTTGGCAGCTGCGATATAGTTTTCCGAAGAGCCTCGGGGAACTCAGACTTGGTGCGATTTTCAGTGCTTGATGAAAAAAAACCGCCAGGAACTCGCAGTGTTGTGCCGTACACCATTTCGGCTGGACTTAACCCGATGTCGTCTTTGATCGTTGTGCGTAGTCCTAGTAGGATGAGGTGCAATGCAGTGCTCCAGTTGATTGGATTAGAACATTTTATGGCAGCTTTTAATGTTCTGTGCCATCGCTCGACCATGCCGTTAGCTTGAGGGTGGTACGCCGTCATGCGTTGATTTTTAAAACCAAAATTTAACTTTTAAAGAACAACTAGCCCCATTACATATTCAGTAGCCTCCCCTTGGTAATCGGTGGAAAATTCGACAGGCGATTCTGTTATTTACAAACTTTTTTTAGAGTATACTATGATACTCCGAGCACCTGACTGCAGAGTTCGTATTTTTAGGCCATGGATTTTAAAAAAATTCATGGTCTATTGTGTTTGTCGGAACGGAAATGTGCGTAACAGGCAGACGGAGGCATCTCCGACCCCATAAACTATATATATTCTGAATCAGTATCAGTAGCCGAGTCGATTGAGCCATGTCTGTCTGTCCGTCTGTCCGTCTGACCGTCTGTCCGTCTGTCCGTCTGTCCGTCTGTCTGTCTGTATGAACACCTGGATCTCAGAAACTATAAGAGCTAGAGTCATCAAATTTTGCGACAACATACATATATATTGCAGTGTCTCAAAGTTTTTGTAAAATTTGGACACGCCCCTTTCCGCCTCTGTAAATCAGTAATAACTATTTAACAACTACAATATTAGCTCAACAACCAAAGTTGTATATCTTACATGACAAATACCTTGCCACGGGCGTTATGTGAAAATTTCATTTAAATCGGACTATTAATAAGTGAGATATGATACTAATTAAACTCACTTTGAACATATATACTTAAGCAGATCTAATTTACACAAGCATACCGAGGTTCGAATCTAGCGTCAGACACACAGCATTTTAAACTTTTTATTTGCATTGTATGGTAACAGAATTGGTTCACAATGCAGCTTTGCCGATGGGCTAAGGAGTGAGACAATGGCCGAGTGGTTAGAGTGGCGGACAGCAAATTAAATTGACTGTGAGAGAGTGCGTGTGTTCAACTCCCGGTTGCCCGGTTGAGGCGGGTGCGAATGAATTATGAATTATCATTTATTAATTATTTATTATTTTATTTTGTTTATTTATTTTATTCTAATAAACTAAAAGAAAAGTTGCAGTCAAGCGGGTTGTAATATAGCAGCTACAAACAAATTAAATTATTTAATTAAATTTCAATAAAATATAGTTTTTCCTCATTTTGTTTTCATACTATATTATGCAATAAAATTATAATAGTTACAAATAATATTAATTATTTATAAATAAAGTTTACTATTATTTTTATATTTAGCACGCATCAAAAAGACGCGAGCCAAAATTAAACAATGCGTTCTTCAATGTCGTCACTCTTTCCGTATTTTGCCTGTTATGACTTTTTCAATTAGAATGCTCGAACATAACAGCGATCATAAGACTGTGGCGACGCAGCCTCATCGATATGAGCCCGATCTGGCAGCGCGGCACCATTATAAGCAGACGATAGTGACACCGTTTCACTACAAGCCCTTTAAAAGTTGTGAATGTGCGAGTGGGACGCCCATACATACATGTCTGCATATCCATATGTATGTATTGGCATCCCACTTCAACACACATTATTGCACGCATGTATGTACATACATATGTACAATACAATTAGATTTGGAGTTGCTGTTGTGTACCAACGAAAGAAAACTGAGTTCTAATTACATATATTGCGTACCAAAAACTTAAAAAAAACCGGCTACCGCCGCCGCCCCTTTTCAATGAGCTTTTAAAATATTTTAATGAAAAACAAAAACTTTCACATGCCGATCGCGGTAGCAATCGAACTCCGAAACACGGTCAATATTGTGGTCCTTACAGTCCGAGACATAATCCACTCAGCCACTGAATAACTCTGGCTAGTGCCAAAAAATCAACAAGAAGCACATGAAACAAATTTTTGTATGCGCTAGAAATGCATACATATACCTATTGCCCTCTCGCTCAGTCTAATGGTTGCGACACTTCGCTTCTGCTTTGTCTATGCGTTCTTCTTCTTCTGTTCGTTAATTCAAATTGCGCGTATCGTCGGACCTGTATAAAATTGATCTCCGTCAAATTTTTAATATTAATCCAAATAAAGCACAATTTTCATTGCGAGTTTTAATAAATATCCGAATATAATGAAGTTATCTATGTCTGCAGATTGCAGAAATTAATTAATTTGGGAAATATTTCAGTTGCGGAGAATATCTTAAGTCGACTCACCAAAATTTAACTTTTTAAGAACAACTAGCCCCATTACATGTGCTGTAACTTCCCTTGGTGTTCCCTAGGTACTGATTATTTTTGATAATCGGTAGAAAATTCGAGCGGCGATTCTATTCTGTTATTTACAAACTTGTTTACGGTATACTAAGATAATCCATGGCCTTATACAGTCAGCACCTGACTGTAGCGTTTGTATTTTTTATTACATATAAAGCTAATGTTCCCACAATCATAACTGAGTATAAAAAATCTGATTGCGATTAAAGCCAAAAAATTGGTGTTTACCATATAAATATGTATATGTCGCTTATCGCCAGACACTACTAGATCCGATTTAACTACGGCAGCGGCCAGTCCAACCGCTGTTTTTCTTTTCTCCAGCTCCATCATATCGCTTGACAGCTCTAGATGCGGATTAACGGGCCAATCTTCATCTTCATTTTTTAAAAACAAAGATCCACCAAACCAGATTGACTCCTTCAAGTCGTCAATGTCACAACCTCTTAAAACTACATCTGCTGGGTTTTGTTTTGTAGTTACATGTCGCCATGAAGCGTCTTTGGACCACTCCTGAATCTCAGCCACTCTGTTCGAAACGAACGCCGCCAACGAGGAAGGATGAGATGATCCGACCAGTAGACGATTCGTTCGATATTTATTTTCAATAAGGGCTTGATTCTGTGGCAAAGATCTGCTAGAAGGTGAGCGGCACATACGTCAAGTCTAGGAAGTGTTTTCGTCTTGAGCGGCGCTACTTTTGACTTTAAAGTCAACAACGAAACCTTGTAACCTTCAACAGTTTTGCTACGAATATAGACGCAAGCATCGTAAGCTCTCATAGATGCGTCGGCGAAACCATGTAATTGTATTGGTGACATCGGATTAGTGAACACATATCGAGGTATGGAGATTTCTTCCACTCTCGACAATGTTTCCTTCAATTTATTCCATGCTGTTTCCAACTGCTGTGGAATAGACTCATCCCAGTCCAACTTATTAAACCATAACTCCTGCAATAGGATCTTGCCTGGAATGACAATTGGACTTAATAACTCGAAGGAGTCAAACAGTTTCGATGTCACCCACAATATGTTCCTTTTTGTCGCTCGGAGAACCATGGTTCTCCGACAGAAGTGCCAATTTTAAACCTTAAGGCATCTTCACTAGGAGTCCATGATATACCTAGAGCTTTAGTTGAATCTGAATCCAAGATTGTTATCGGTTTAACTGTGCTCTCAGATGCAGTGACCTCAGGTGAGTGAAAACCACTTGCTGAATTCAAAACCAGCACCAGTTAACATGTCATAGACATAAAAGTCGGACCGAATAACTTCAGAAGTTCTAGGGAGTGATCCTCTTACGGCTTCACTCAACCTCTTTAAACACGTGATGGCCAGAAAAGAACCGGACCAGTACTTCAGGTAACGGTGTTGAGCTTATATAAAAAATTTCAGTGGGCAGGTTAGACTTTAAATTTAATTCAAAAAGACATGTTTTTGTTAAACAGGCGAACATTATTTTTGCCGAATTCTTTACTTAAACTTTTCAAATAAATTTATTTTTACAATAAAATATACTAATTTTTTCATAATTACTTAATTTTTAAAATTAAAATTAATATTTAAATAAATTATTAAAATTTAATAAATAATAATTGTTATAAAATAAATTATAACATAATTTTCAATAATTGCTAATTCTAAGCATATATTTATTAATATATTATTTATATTTTTAAAAATTTATTTTATAGCTTATCCCATAAAATATTAAAATTATAAATTATTTAACTAAAAAATTTTTTAAATAAATTTATAATTTCTGAATTAAATTCATTTCTTTAAAAACTAGATACCTTTAAAAACGAATAACATTTCATTTCTAATATAGTATTAAAAATAATTTTATTACATTAACTTTTATACTATATTAACTCTTTTAAAATCGAGAAAAATATTTTAATTATTTTTTATTTAAAAAACACTGATACACAAGGTACAATAAATTAAATTTTCTTTTAAAATAAAAATTTTTCAAATTATTTCAATTTTCTTTTACAATACTATTAAACTATTATTAAATTTATTTTTTCTTTAAACAATACTAAAACTTTATTTTTTATAATTATTTTTAATATATTAAATTTATAAATAAAATAAATTAATAAATAAAATTTAATCAATTTATATTGATTTGCACAAAAATCTTTTCAATGTAAATGAAATACTTTACTTAATAAGCTTTAAATTGTCATTCTAGATACACTTTCCAGTACATCTACTATGTTACGACTTATCTTACCTTAATAATAAGAGCGACGGGCGATATGTACATATTTTAGAGCTAAAATCAAATTATTAATCTATATAATTTTACTGCCAAATCCACCTTCAAAAATTTTTTCATAATTTTATCCGTTTAAATAATTTTATTGTAACCCATTATTACTTAAATATAAGCTACACCTTGATCTGATATAAATTTTTATAAAAATTATTGAATATTATTATTCTTATAAAATATTCTGATAACGACGGTATATAAACTGAATACAAATTTAAGTAAGGTCCATCGTGGATTATCGATTATAAAACAGGTTCCTCTGGATAGACTAAAATACCGCCAAATTTTTTAAGTTTCAAGAACATAACTATTACTACTTAAATATTTAAATTTACATTTTAAATAATAGGGTATCTAATCCTAGTTTTTTATTAAAATTTTTAAGCTTCAATTAATATAAAAAAAAATTTTTATAAATTTAAAATTTCACTTAATAAATTTATTTTTATTTAAATTATAAACAATTTAACTTTTACTAAAATAATTTATTTGTATAATTAGTGTAACCGCGATTGCTGGCACCAATTTTATCTATACTTTTTAATATTACTGTTTCTAAATTTCTTTAATTAACAAAATTAATTACTGCGGGTATAAAAATTTTATTAATTTTTAAAATTAATAAAAATTCTCACAAAAATTTACATATAAATCAAATTAATAACAAATTTTTAAGCCAAAATAAAACTTTAAAAATTTATTATTTTTAAAAATAATAAAATCAATTTTTATCATTTTTTTATTTAATAATAAAATTTAATAAAAATTTAATAAAAATAAAAAATAAATAAAATAACTTTTTTTAATCACATAATCTGATAAAAAAAAATTAAAAATTACCCCCTTTTATAAATAAAAAATTTATAGTAATTAAATTAAATTTTATTCTCATTATTTATTTTTTAAAAATTTTTAAATTAAATTTATTAATTTATTTTTATTAAAATAATTAAAAATAATAAAAAATTTACTAAAGTACAAAAATTGATTTAAACTTAATTTAAACGAAATATAACAAATAAAAATTAAATAAAATATAAAAATTTTTAAATTTTTATTTTTTATACATTTCTATTAAATTTAATTTAAACAAAATATAACAAATAAAAATTAAATAAAATATAAAAATTTTTAAATTTTTATTACTCTCCTCCTTTTTTTTTTTTATATACTAGTATATAATTAATAGATAATATATATATATATAAATATTTAATATATTATTAGATAATTAATAATTTAAATAAAAAATTTCACAATCCAAAGATGCTAGTATATTTATTAAAAATTTATATAATATGTATAAATCTATATATTCTTTTATATTATAATTATATAATTTATTTTTAAAATATTATATATTTATATATTTCTATACATGTAAATTATTTCATAATATATATATATATAGAAAAATTTAATTATTTATTTCTTAACTATAACACAAATTTATAATTTACTATTTTTTATTATTTATTTAAAATAAATACAAAAAAAAAAAATGTATAATTTTAAAAAAGAATCTATAAAAAAAAAAAAAAATAAAATTAAAATTAATGAATTGCCTGATAAAAAGGATTACCTTGATAGGGTAAATCATGTGGAACTCCCACATTCATTATTATATTTAATAGAATTAAACTATTTCTAAAAGTATCAAAAACTTTTGTGCATCATACACCAAAATATAAAAAGATAAGCTAATTAAGCTACTGGGCTCATACCCCATTTATAAAGGTTTTAGTCCTTTTCTTTTTAATTTTTAATAATTCTTCAAAAATTTTATTTTTAACAATAATAATAATTGGTTCTTTAATCACCGTTACATCTAATTCTTGGTTAGGAGCTTGAATAGGATTAGAAATTAATTTGTTATCTTTTATTCCCCTTATAAGAGAAAACCATAATAATTTTAAATCAACCGAAGCCTCATTAAAATATTTTTTAACCCAAGCTTTAGCTTCAACAGTTTTATTATTTTCTGTTATTTTACTTATATTAAAAAATAATATAAATACAGAAATTAATGAATCATTTACTTCAATAATTTTATTATCAGCATTATTACTAAAAAGAGGGGCTGCTCCTTTTCATTTTTGATTTCCTAATTTAATAGAAGGTTTAACATGAATCAATTCACTTTTACTAATAACTTGACAAAAAATTGCACCTTTAATATTAATTTCTTACTTAGATTTAAAAAATTTACTTTTAATTAGAGTAATTTTATCTGTAATTGTTGGGGCATTGGGAGGTTTAAACCAGACTTCTTTACGGAAATTAATAGCTTTTTCTTCAATTAATCATTTAGGATGAATACTTAGAGCTTTAATAATTAATGAATCAGTTTGATTATTATATTTTTTATTTTATTCTTTTTTATCTTTTGTATTAGTTTATATATTTAATTTATTTAAATTATTTCATTTAAATCAATTATTTTCTTGGTTTACTAACAGAAAAATTTTAAAATTTACTTTATTTATAAACTTTTTATCTTTAGGAGGACTCCCCCCTTTTTAGGATTTTTACCAAAATGAATTGTAATTGAACAAATAACTTTTAATGGACAATATATTCAATTATTTATTTTAATGATATCAACATTAATTACATTATTTTTTTATCTCCGAATTAGTTATTCAGCATTTATATTAAATTACTATGAAAACAATTGAATTTTAACCTCTTGTTATAATAAATTAAACATAAATTTATACTTAATTTTAACATTTTTTTCAATTTTTGGGTTATTTTTAATTTCTATATTTTATTTTATTTTTTAAGGCTTTAAGTTAAAAAAACTAATAGCCTTCAAAGCTGTAAATATAGGAATTCCTTTAAGCCTTAGTAATAAATTTACTCCTTCAAAATTGCAGTCTGATGTCATTATTGACTATAAAGCTTTATGATTAAGAAGAATATTTCTTATAAATAGATTTACAATCTATCGCCTATTTTCAGCCACTTAATCGCGACAATGATTATTTTCAACAAATCATAAAGATATTGGAACATTATACTTTATTTTTGGGGCTTGAGCCGGAATAGTAGGAACATCTTTAAGAATTTTAATTCGAGCTGAATTAGGACACCCAGGTGCATTGATTGGAGATGACCAAATTTACAATGTAATTGTTACAGCCCATGCATTTATTATAATTTTTTTTATGGTTATACCTATTATAATTGGGGGATTCGGTAATTGATTAGTTCCTTTAATATTAGGAGCTCCTGATATAGCTTTCCCCCGAATAAATAATATAAGATTTTGAATGCTTCCCCCTGCTCTTTCTCTTTTATTAGTAAGAAGTTTAGTAGAAAATGGAGCTGGAACAGGGTGAACTGTTTACCCACCTTTATCTTCTGGAATTGCTCATGGAGGAGCTTCAGTTGATTTAGCTATTTTTTCTTTGCATTTAGCCGGAATTTCTTCAATTTTAGGGGCAGTAAATTTTATTACAACAGTAATTAATATACGTTCTTCAGGGATTACTTTTGACCGAATACCTTTATTTGTGTGATCAGTAGTAATTACTGCTTTATTATTACTTTTATCACTACCAGTTTTAGCTGGAGCAATTACAATACTTTTAACTGATCGAAATTTAAACACATCATTTTTTGACCCCGCTGGAGGAGGAGACCCAATTCTTTACCAACATTTATTTTGATTTTTTGGGCACCCAGAAGTATATATTTTAATTTTACCTGGATTTGGTATAATTTCTCACATTATTAGACAAGAATCTGGTAAAAAGGAAACTTTTGGTTCATTAGGAATAATTTATGCTATATTAGCAATTGGATTATTAGGGTTTATTGTTTGAGCCCACCACATATTCACAGTGGGAATAGATGTAGATACCCGAGCTTATTTTACATCTGCTACAATAATTATTGCTGTACCCACAGGTATTAAAATTTTTAGTTGATTAGCTACTCTACACGGAGCTCAACTTTCTTATTCTCCAGCAATTTTATGAGCTTTAGGATTTGTATTTTTATTTACAGTAGGGGGTTTAACCGGAGTTGTTTTAGCTAATTCTTCTGTTGATATTATTTTACATGATACTTACTATGTAGTAGCCCATTTTCATTATGTTTTATCAATAGGAGCAGTATTTGCTATTATAGCAGGATTTATTCACTGATATCCTTTATTTACAGGTCTTACTTTAAATAATAAATGATTAAAAAGTCAATTTATTATCATATTTATTGGAGTAAATTTAACATTTTTTCCTCAACATTTTTTAGGATTAGCAGGTATACCCCGTCGGTATTCTGATTATCCTGACGCTTACACTACATGAAATGTAATTTCAACAATTGGTTCTTCAATTTCTTTACTGGGAATTTTATTCTTTTTTTACATTATTTGAGAAAGTTTAGTATCTCAACGACAAGTAATTTACCCTATTCAATTAAATTCTTCTATTGAATGGTATCAAAATACCCCTCCAGCAGAACATAGTTATTCTGAATTGCCTTTACTTACTAATTAATTTCTGATATGGCAGATTAGTGCAGTGGATTTAAGCTCCATATATAAAGTATTTTACTTTTATTAGAATTAATGTCAACATGAGCTAATTTAGGACTTCAAGACAGAGCTTCTCCTTTAATAGAACAATTAATTTTTTTTCACGATCATGCTTTATTAATTTTAGTTATAATTACAGTACTAGTAGGGTATTTAATATTTATACTATTTTTTAATTCTTATATTAATCGATTTTTGTTACATGGACAATTAATTGAAATAATTTGAACAATTTTACCTGCAATTATTTTATTATTTATTGCTTTACCTTCTCTTCGGTTATTATACCTTTTAGATGAAATTAATGAACCTTCAGTTACTTTAAAAAGAATTGGGCACCAATGATATTGAAGTTACGAATATTCAGATTTTAATAACGTTGAATTTGATTCTTACATAATCCCAACTAACGAACTTGCAAATGATGGATTTCGCTTATTAGATGTAGATAACCGAATTGTTTTACCTATAAATTCTCAAATTCGAATCTTAGTTACAGCCGCAGATGTAATCCATTCATGGACTATCCCAGCTTTAGGGGTTAAGGTAGACGGAACACCAGGACGACTTAACCAAACAAATTTTTTTATTAATCGACCCGGTTTATTTTTTGGGCAATGTTCAGAAATTTGTGGGGCTAATCATAGTTTTATACCTATTGTAATTGAAAGTGTTCCTGTAAATTATTTTATTAAATGAATTTCTAATAGTGTAAATTCTTCATTAGATGACTGAAAGCAAGTACTGGTCTCTTAAACCATTTTATAGTAAATTAGCACTTACTTCTAATGAATTAAAAAATTAGTTAAATTATATAACATTAGTATGTCAAACTAAAATTATTAAAATATTAATATTTTTTAATTCCACAAATAGCCCCAATTTCATGATTAATTTTATTTTTTCTTTTCTCAATTATTTTTATTATATTTTGTTCTATCAATTATTATTCTTATATACCAACTTCTCCTAAATCAAACGAATTAAAAAATTTAAATTTAAATTCAATAAATTGAAAATGATAACTAATTTATTTTCTGTTTTTGACCCCTCATCAATTTTTGGCTTATCATTAAATTGAATAAGAACATTTTTAAGACTTTTAATAATTCCATCAATTTACTGATTAATACCTTCTCGGTATAATATTTTCTGAAATTCAATTTTATTAACATTACACAAAGAATTTAAAACTTTATTAGGGCCCACAAGACATAACGGTTCTTCATTTATTTTTATTTCTTTATTTTCTTTAATTCTTTTTAATAATTTTATAGGATTATTTCCTTATATTTTTACAAGAACAAGACATTTAACTTTAACCCTATCTTTAGCCCTTCCTTTATGACTTTCATTTATAATATATGGATGAATTAACCATACCCAACATATATTCGCTCATTTAGTCCCTCAAGGAACCCCAGCAATTTTAATACCATTTATAGTGTGTATTGAAACTATTAGAAATGTTATTCGTCCAGGAACTTTAGCTGTTCGATTAACAGCTAATATAATTGCAGGACACTTATTATTAACTTTATTAGGAAATACAGGACCTTCAATATCTTATTTTTTAGTAACTTTTCTTTTAATTGGGCAAATTGCTTTACTAGTACTTGAATCAGCAGTAGCTATAATTCAATCTTATGTATTTGCAGTTTTAAGAACACTTTATTCTAGAGAAGTAAATTAATTACCTTGTACAAATGTCTACACATTCAAATCACCCATTTCACTTAGTTGACTATAGCCCTTGACCATTAACAGGAGCAATTGGGGCTATAACAACTGTCTCAGGTATAGTTAAATGATTTCATCAATATGACACTTCTTTATTTTTTTAGGAAATGTAATTACAATTTTAACAGTTTATCAATGATGACGAGATGTATCTCGTGAAGGTACATATCAAGGTTTACACACATATGCTGTTACTATTGGACTTCGATGAGGAATAATTTTATTTATTTTATCAGAAATTTTATTTTTTGTAAGATTTTTTTGAGCATTTTTTCATAGAAGTCTTTCACCCGCCATTGAATTAGGAGCTTCTTGACCTCCTGCTGGAATTATTTCTTTTAACCCTTTTCAAATTCCTTTATTAAATACTGCTATTTTATTGGCTTCAGGAGTTACAGTAACCTGAGCTCACCATAGCTTAATAGAAGGTAACCATTCACAAACTTCTCAAGGCTTATTTTTCACAGTATTATTAGGAATTTATTTTTCTATTCTTCAAGCTTATGAATATATTGAAGCACCTTTCACAATTGCTGACTCAGTTTATGGCTCAACATTTTATATAGCTACAGGATTTCACGGAGTTCACGTATTAATCGGGACAACTTTTTTACTAACTTGTTTATTACGTCATTTAAATAATCATTTTTCAAAAAGTCATCATTTTGGGTTTGAAGCAGCTGCTTGGTACTGACATTTTGTTGATGTAGTATGATTATTTTTATACGTTACAATTTACTGATGAGGAGGTTAACTCTTAATTATTTATATAGTATAAAAGTATATTTGACTTCCAATCATAAGGTCTATTCATAATAGTATAAATAATTCTATCTATAATTTTTATTGCTTTAGTAATTATAACAATTAGATTTATTGTTATAATTTTAGCTTCTATTTTAAGAAAAAAAACTCTAGTCGACCGAGAAAAAAGATCCCCATTTGAATGCGGATTTGACCCAAAATCTTCATCTCGTTTACCTTTTTCTTTACGATTTTTTTTAATCACAATTATTTTTTTAATTTTTGATGTAGAAATTGCTTTAATTTTACCTATAATTATTATTATTAAATTTTCTAATTTATTTATTTGAACAGTTACTTCAACAATTTTTATTTTAATTTTATTAATTGGACTTTACCATGAATGAAATCAAGGTATACTAAATTGATCTAATTAAAATAGGGTTGTAGTTAAATATAACATTTGATTTGCATTCAAAAAGTATTGATTTTTCAATCTACCTTACATACAGAATATGAAGCGATAAATTGCAATTAGTTTCGACCTAATCTTAGGTAAATTACCCTTATTCTTTAATTGAAGCCAAAATAGAGGCTTATCACTGTTAATGATAGAATTGAGTAAAAACTCCAATTAAGGAAGTATGGTGATCAAGTAAAAGCTGCTAACTTTTTTCTTTTAATGGTTAAATTCCATTTATACTTCTTTAATTATTTATATAGTTTAACAAAAACTTTACATTTTCATTGTAAAAATAAAATCTTCTTTTTTTATAAATTACTAAAAATAATTCAAAATATTCAAAGATTTAACTAATCTCCATAACATCTTCAATGTCATACTCTAAATATAAGCTATTTGAATATAAAAATAATAGAAAATTTAATAAAACTAATACTCATAATACAAATAGTATTAAATAAATTTTTAAGTTATTATTATGCATTAAAAATAAAATTTGAGAATATTTTACTAATTTTTGGTATAAATTTTGACCCCCAAAATATTCTGATCAACCCTGGTCAAAACTTTTTAAAACAATATTTCCGTAATTTAATGGAAAAAAAATTAATTTATAAGTTCTTAAAATAGGTATAAATCATATAGAACCTAAAAATAAAGTAATATTATAATAAATTAAAGATTTGTTTAAACTATATAATTTTGTAAAAGAAATTAAATACCCAAATAAACCTCCTCTAATACAAACAAATAAAGTTAAAATTTTATATAAAAAGGGAAAAAAAATTTTTTAAAATATCATTTTGAAGAATATTAAATTTTTTTTTTTTTAAGCTTCCTACCAACCATCTTGGAAATTTTTTTTTTTTTTTCCTTTTTCTTTATTTTTTTTTTTTTTTTAATTAAATTAATTTTTTATTAAATTTTTATATTTAAATTTTGCGTTTTTTTTTATTACCAAAAAAAAAAAAAAGTTAATAGGTTTAGAGCTTCTGAAATTTATTGAAAAAAAAAAAAGAAAAAGAAAAAAAAAAATAAAAAAAAAAAAATAAAATAAAAAAAAAAAAAAAAGGATGGGAATTATTATAGTTTGAGTTTTTTTAAAATAAAATTATTAAAAAAATTGGATTAAATGAAAAATGAAAGGAAAAAAAAAAAAAGGCGGAGGGAAAGGAGGCGGCGCGATGGGAAACAATTGATCAAAAAGCTTTAGCTAGTTTAATATTAAATGTTAAGCCCACGCAGTTGATGCACATAAAGTCGTGCACAACATCGGCAGAAGCATGGAAGAAATTACGCAGCATTCATATGCCGGCGGGACCAATTAGAAAAACTCAGTTGTATCAAAAACTAGTGAGATTGAAAATGCAATCTGGGGATACTGCGTCTCAGTATGTTAATTCGTTTGTAAACATAACTGATAAATTGGCAGAGCTTGCAATAACTTTGGAAGACGAGTTGAAGGTCATAATGTTTTTGTCTAGTTTGCCTGATTCTTGGGAAAATTTTGTAGTCGCAATAGAAACACGCGACGAGATGCCGCCATTTGAAACGGTAAAAATCAAATTTCTCGAAGAAGGCGCCAGAAAGAAGAGAAACTAGAAGAAACAGAAGCTGTATACACACACACAAAGCAGAACAACAGTAAGCAGAAGGACAATCGCCAAAAAGACAAAGATAAGTTTAAAGGAAAATGCTACAATTGCCAAAAACCGGGACATCGCGCGAGTGAATGCAGAAACAAAAAGACAGAAGAGAAAAAAGAAAAGGAGAACGAACAATCGAATTTTTTTAATGCATAGCAGTGTTGTTAAAGACAGAAAAAATATATGGTGCCTTGACAGTGGCGCTACTTCACATATGTGTTGTGACAAAACTAAATTTTCAAACATTAGTGAAAATAATACCACGATCATGTTAGCAGCAGATAAATCTGTTGAGTCGCCTGGTGTAGGAACTGTGGTTTTGCATACTGAAAATCGGAAAATAACAATGAGAGACGTTCTGTATGTCCCATCGTTAAACATGAACTTTGTATCGATAAGCAAAGCAGCAAAATACGGTCACCATACGAAATTTGAAAATAACGGAGCAGTAATATGCAACAATAGTGGTGAAATTGTGTTACGCGCAAAGCAAGAAAACAATTTATATGTATACGAAAATAAATTTGAACACAATGAATTGCATATCTCTCAAGATTCATCATGGGTATCAATATGGCATAATCGGTTTGGCCATTTAAATTTCAAAAATTTGAAAGACTTAAGTGAGAAAAAGCTTGTGCATGGATTGAATATTAAAAACGTTAATATTAAAACAAATTGTGACACTTGCAATAAGGCAAAAATATGTGGGTTGCCATTCCCACAAAAGGCGGAACGAGTAACAAAAAGTGTTCTTGAACTAGTTCATAGCGACGTGTGCGGGCCTATGAATGTCAATTCGATCGCTGGAAATCGATATGTGGTTAGTTTTATCGATGATTACACAAGAAAGAACTTTGTTTACTTTATGCGCACAAAGAATGAAGTGTTTGAAAAATTCAAGCTATTCAAAAATTATGTTGAATGTCAAACAAATAAGAAAATAAAGGTATTGCGTAGTGACAACGGCACCGAATATAAAAACAAACAATTTGACGAATTTTTGGAAAAGTGCGGAATTAAAAGACAATTGACGGTTCTTTACACGCCGCAGCAAAATGGTATTGCAGAGCGAGCAAATCGCACGTTAATAGAAATGGCAAAAAGTCTCCTAATTCACGCAAATTTACCGGAATTTCTGTGGGCTGAAGCTGTGCAAACCGCAGCTTATTTGCGTAATAGATGTCCAACTAAAGTTCTCAACGGAGGGACTCCCTTTGAGTTATGGAAAGGGCGAAGGCCATCTGTAAAGCATCTTCGCACCTTTGGATCACGCGTTTTTGCACTGGAAAAACCAAAGAAGGGGAAGTTTCAGGCAAAGGAAGCGAGTATGTGTTCGTTGGATATTCATTTGAGACAAAAAAGCGTATCGTCTCTACGATCCCGAAAAACGGTCAGTAGTGGTACGTCGTGACGTAAAATTCTTAGAGGGTGAGTTTAAGTCAGCTGCACAGAACACAAGAATTGATTTTGCGACAAACATTATTCGTCTCGAGCCACCTGTCGAAGTCTTACAGCCGGAGCCAGTAAATCCAAGAGATACAGGACACGGACCGCAGTGACTCAGACGAAGAAGGGGAAGAGTTTGTCAGCGCCAACGACGCAGAAGAGCCAATGGAACAAGCGGAAAATTCTGCACGTCATGGACCAGGAAGACCAAGAATTGTACGGACAGGCCAACGCGGCAGGCCCCGAAAGCAGTACAATGTACTAAGTTACCTGGATAGTTCGGATGACATTGAAACACCGAAATCAGTTGCAGAAGCGTTGAGCAGTCAGTATGTTCGTAACTGGCAAGATTCGATGCAAACGGAAATGGATGCTTTAAGAAAGAACGAGACATGGGACATGGTGGACCTACCTCCCAAGCAAAAGGCCATTGCATCAAAATGGGTGTTTCGTATAAAACGAAACAAAGATGGCGAAATCGAGCGATTCAAGTCTAGACTAGTTGCCAAAGGATGCGGGCAGCAGTTTGGAGTCAATTACTGGGAAACATTCTCTCCAGTAATACGTTACGAAACAATTCGAATGCTATTTGCTATCGCCGCAGAGAAGGAGCTATGTATGCACCAAGTGGACATCTCTAATGCATACTTAAACAGTACTTTGGAAGAAACGGTTTACATGAAGCAGCCGGAGAACTTTGTTGACGAGGATCACCCAACAAAAGTATTGAAGCTGCAAAAGGCAATCTATGGCCTAAAACAATCTGGACGATCCTGGAATAATACACTGGATGAGGTTTTGCGAAGTTTAGATTTCAAAAGATGTAAAAGCGAGCCGTGTCTTTACGTACATCTTACAGAGCAAAAGTACATTGCAGTTTACGTAGATGACTTAATTATCATTTGTCCTACCGAGAGAGACATTGATAAAATCAAAAGAAAGATTGCTGACAAGTTCGAGACACATGACAGCGGCCCCCTAAAATACTTTCTTGGAATGGAAGTTAAGCGAAATGGTGAACGAGGACCTGTAACCATGTCGCAAAAGAAGTACATAGAATCTTTATTAGCCACTTATGGGATGCAGAGCTGCCGATCTGCGTCCACCCCACTTGAGCCTGGATTTCAAGTTTCCTGCCAAGATGACGATTGCGCCAAGGTAAATACAACAGAATATCAATCGCTAATAGGTTCCCTTATGTACTTAGCAGTGTTGAGCCGACCTGATATATTGCACGCCGTTTGCAAGTTATCTCAACGGAACACGAATCCTCACGTCGAGCACCAAACTGCAGCCAAGCATATTTTACGATATTTATCTGGAACCATGGATCTGAGCATCACATATCACAAAACCGGAGACTCAGTAAAGGGCTTTGCTGATGCTGATTGGGCAAATGATCAGAATGATAGGAAATCGTATTCAGGATATGCGTTTATGTTGGGCGGCAGCGCTTTTCCTGGGCATCTTCAAAACAAAGCGTAGTTGCCCAAAGTAGCACTGAAGCTGAGTATATCGCTTTGTCGACTGCTGCCAAAGAAGCCGTTTATCTTCGCAGACTGCTAAAAGAAATTGGCTGTTTAGATCAGGATAAAATTGTCTTATTAGGTGACAACATTAGTGCCCAGCATATCGCTAAAAACCCTGTACATCACAAGCGCACTAAACACATAGATATTAAGTATCATTTCGTAAGAGAGAAAGTCGAAAGTAAAGAAATTGAATTAAAATATGTATCAACTAATGAAAATGTTGCTGATATCTTTACAAAAGGCTTAGGAAAGCAAAAACATTATGAATTAATTAAATATCTTGGATTAAATTAAAATCAATGTATGTAGCTTAAGAGGAAGTGTTGAATATCGATTATGATGAATATCGAGTATCTTTTGTTTGTAAGCTTCATACCAACTATCTGGCAACTTTGTTATCTCTTACGCTTTTACTTCACATTCTATGTTCTCTTACTGAAGTCAGTTCTTCATTAAACGTTCACAATTCAACATTGCGCGTGTGTTTTATTACCTGAAATAACCAACAAAATTATATAGGGATAAAGAAAAATTAATCAATTTAGCATACTACCCCCAATAATTCTTATAAATAATAAACCTAATATCCCCCGTAATATTACTCAACCTTCATCATTTAATATATTTAATCTTCTACAATTTAAATCACCAGTTATTGAGTAATAAACTAATCGAAAAGAATAACACACCGTCAACCCTGTAGAAAAGAAATATAAAAAAAAAGAAAATATTTTAATGTTTCTAATTATAACTACTTCTAAAATTATATCTTTTGAGTAAAATCCTGCTAAAAAGGGCATTCCACATAAAGCTAAATTAGAAACATTAAAACAAGCCGAAGTCAAAGGTATGTGAATTCTTAAACCCCCTATTAAACGAATATCTTGAGAATTATTTATATTATGAATAATAGCCCCAGCACATATAAATAATAAAGCTTTAAATAAAGCATGAGTTAATAAATGAAAAAATGCTAACTTATAAAACCCTATAGACAAAATTCTTATTATTAAACCTAATTGACTTAAAGTGGATAAAGCAATAATTTTTTTTAAATCAAATTCAAAATTAGCCCCTAATCCGGCTATAAATATTGTTAAACCAGATAATAAAAGTAAAAACTGACCCAATCAAGAATTTTCTAATAAAATATTAAACCGAATTAATAGATAAACCCCAGCAGTTACCAAAGTAGAAGAATGCACTAAAGCTGAAACAGGAGTAGGGGCTGCTATAGCAGCAGGTAATCAGGAAGAAAATGGGATCTGAGCTCTTTTAGTTATAGCCGCTAATACAACTAATCTGCCAATAATTACTATTTCAAATTCATTTTGTATAATTTCTAAATAAAAAATATAATTTCAACTCCCATAATTTAATATTCAAGCAATTGCTAAAAGTAAAGCTACATCTCCAATTCGATTAGATAGGGCAGTTAATATCCCAGCATTATAAGATTTAATATTTTGAAAATAAATTACTAAACAATAAGAAACTAACCCTAACCTATCTCATCCTAATAAAATTCTAATTAAATTAGGACTAATAATTAACAATATTATTGATAAAACAAATATTAAAACTAATATAATAAATCGGTTAATATTTTCATCTCTTTTTATATATTCTTTTCTATAAAAAATTACCAAAGAAGCAATTATTAAAACAAAAGATATAAATAATAAACTTATTCAATCAAATAATAAAGTTATAACAATAGATACAGAATTTAACGAAATTACTTCTCACTCAATAAAATAAACTAAATTTTTTAATAAAAAATTTAATCTAATTAAAAATAAAGTAAATCTGACAGAAATTAAACTTAAAAATCTAATTCTACAAATTGATAAATATTTCACGATCGAAAATGAATAACTCATCACTAACACCACAAATTAGTATTTTTTTTAAACTATTTAGATGAATAAGCAATTAATGCCTTTAAATCAGTTTGCCGCAAACAAATTAATCTGACTAAAACACCCCCTACTAGTCTAATTCTAATCCAGATAAATCTATATTTTAAATTTATTTGTTGTAATACAGAAACAACCCGTAATATCCCATAACCTCCTAATTTTAGCATAATTCCAGCTAAAATTATAGAACCTGAAACAGGAGCTTCAACATGGGCCTTGGGCAATCATAGATGAACTAAAAATATAGGTATTTTAACTAAAAAAGCTCTTATTATACAAAAATACAATAAATCAAAATATATAATTCTTTAATAAATAAAAACTTATCGTATTAGTTTTATTTATAAAATAAAAAAATACAAACGCTACAGTCAGGTGCTGACTGTATAAGGCCATGGATTATCTTAGTATACCGTAAACAAGTTTGTAAATAACAGAATAGAATCGCCGCTCGAATTTTCTACCGATTATCAAAAATAATCAGTACCTAGGGAACACCAAGGGAAGTTACAGCACATGTAATGGGGCTAGTTGTTCTTAAAAAGTTAAATTTTGGTGAGTCGACTTAAGATATTCTCCGCAACTGAAATATTTCCCAAATTAATTAATTTCTGCAATCTGCAGACATAGATAACTTCATTATATTCGGATATTTATTAAAACTCGCAATGAAAATTGTGCTTTATTTGGATTAATATTAAAAATTTGACGGAGATCAATTTTATACAGGTCCGACGATACGCGCAATTTGAATTAACGAACAGAAGAAGAAGAACGCATAGACAAAGCAGAAGCGAAGTGTCGCAACCATTAGACTGAGCGAGAGGGCAATAGGTATATGTATGCATTTCTAGCGCATACAAAAATTTGTTTCATGTGCTTCTTGTTGATTTTTTGGCACTAGCCAGAGTTATTCAGTGGCTGAGTGGATTATGTCTCGGACTGTAAGGACCACAATATTGACCGTGTTTCGGAGTTCGATTGCTACCGCGATCGGCATGTGAAAATTTTTGTTTTTCATTAAAATATTTTAAAAGCTCATTGAAAAGGGGCGGCGGCGGTAGCCAGTTTTTTAAGTTTTGGTACGCAATATATGTAATTAGAACTCAGTTTTCTTTCGTTGGTACACAACAGCAACTCCAAATCTAATTGTATTGTACATATGTATGTACATACATGCGTGCAATAATGTGTGTTGAAGTGGGATGCCAATACATACATATGGATATGCAGACATGTATGTATGGGCGTCCCACCACATTCACAACTTTTAAAGGGCTTGTAGTGAAACGGTGTCACTATCGTCTGCTTATAATGGTGCCGCGCTGCCAGATCGGGCTCATATCGATGAGGCTGCGCACAGTCTTATGATCGCTGTTATGTTCGAGCATTCTAATTAAAAAAGTCATAACAGGCAAAATACGGAAAGAGTGACGACATTGAAGAACGCATTGTTTAATTTTGGCTCGCGTCTTTTGATGCGTGCTAAATATAAAAATAATAGTAAACTTTATTTATAAATAATTAATATTATTTGTAACTATTATAATTTTATTGCATAATATAGTATGAAAACAAAATGAGGAAAAACTATATTTTATTGAAATTTAATTAAATAATTTAATTTGTTTGTAGCTGCTATATTACAACCCGCTTGACTGCAACTTTTCTTTTAGTTTATTAGAATAAAATAAATAAACAAAATAAAATAATAAATAATTAATAAATGATAATTCATAATTCATTCGCACCCGCCTCAACCGGGCAACCGGGAGTTGAACACACGCACTCTCTCACAGTCAATTTAATTTGCTGTCCGCCACTCTAACCACTCGGCCATTGTCTCACTCCTTAGCCCATCGGCAAAGCTGCATTGTGAACCAATTCTGTTACCATACAATGCAAATAAAAAAAATACCAATTAATATGGGTAACGAAACTAAGAGAGTATAAAATAATAAATAAATCCCAGCTTGTAAACGTTCAGGTTGATAACCTCATCCTAAAATCAAAAATAATGTAGGAATTAATCTTCTTTCAAAAAATAAATAAAATATAAATAATCTCATTCTTCTAAAAGTTAAAATTAATAACAATAACAATAAAACAATATTTAATAAAAATAAATTTTTATAATTATTATATTTATAAACTCTTTCTCTTGCCAATAATATTAATGAACAAATTCATAAACTTAATAAAATTAAACCATAAGATAGTATATCAGAACCCAAAAAATACGAAATATTTATTCAATAATTTATAAAATTATTTATTAACAAAAATAAAAAACTAATAAAAAATAACAAAACTTGTACCATTCAAAATATATTATTAATAAAACATAACGGAATTAAAAACCCTAAAAAAAATACTAATTTTAACATTATATAATTCTAAAAGATTGAAAATAATCATTTCCATGAGTACGAATTATTGAAACTAAAATAGATAAACCTAACGCACCTTCACAAACTCTAAAGGTTAAAAATATTATACTAAAATAACTTTCATAGTTTAATATATTTAAATAAATAAATAATATTAAAAACAAAATTAAAACAATATACTCTAAACTTAATAATATTGAAAGTAAATGTTTTCGATTAGAAACAAAACAAAATAAACCTAAAATAAATAAAATTATAGGAAATCTTCAGTACAAAATTATAATCATTAGTTTTAATAGTTTAATAAAAACATTGGTCTTGTAAATCAAAAATAAGATTAATTCTTTTAAAACTTCAAGAGAAAAGAATTTCTTTTTCATTAATCCCCAAAATTAATATTTTATATAAACTACCTCTTGATATTATTCAATTAATTTTATTTTCTTTAATTTTTTTAACTTCAATTATTTTTATTAATATATTTCACCCCTTAGCTATAGGTTTAACTTTATTAATTCAAACTATTTTAATTTATTTAAGAACCGGATTAATTGCAAAAACATTTTGATTTTCTTATATCTTATTTTTAATTTTCTTAGGGGGAATACTAGTTTTATTTATTTACGTAACATCATTGGCTTCTAATGAAATATTTAATTTATCAATTAAATTAACATTATTTTCTTTTATATTATTAAGATTTTTAATAATTTTATCAATTATTATTGATAAAACTTCTTTAAATTCATTTTTTTTAAACAATGAAATAGAAAGAATTACAAATTTATACTCTTATTTTTCAGAAAATTCATTATCTTTAAATAAATTATACAATTTCCCCACAAATTTTATTACAATTCTTTTAATAAATTATTTATTAATTACTCTAATTGTTATTGTAAAAATTACTAAATTATTTAAAGGACCTTTACGAATAATGAACTAATGAATAAACCTTTACGAAATTCCCACCCTTTATTTAAAATTGCTAATAATGCTTTAGTAGATTTACCTGCCCCTAGAAATATTTCAAGTTGATGAAATTTTGGATCTTTATTAGGATTATGTTTAATTATTCAAATTCTAACCGGATTATTTTTAGCTATACATTATACAGCCGATGTTAATTTAGCTTTTTATAGAGTAAATCACATTTGTCGTGATGTAAATTATGGTTGATTATTACGAACTATACATGCTAACGGTGCATCATTTTTTTTTATTTGTATTTATTTACACGTAGGGCGAGGAATATATTATGGATCTTATTTATTTACCCCAACATGAATAATTGGAGTAATTATTTTATTTTTAGTGATAGGAACAGCATTTATAGGATATGTTCTACCTTGAGGACAAATATCATTTTGAGGAGCTACCGTAATTACAAATTTACTTTCTGCTGTACCTTACTTAGGTTTAGATTTAGTACAATGAGTATGAGGAGGATTTGCAGTAGATAACGCCACATTAACCCGATTTTTTACTTTTCATTTTATTTTACCATTTATTGTTCTTGCTATAGTTATAATTCATTTATTATTCTTACACCAAACAGGTTCTAATAACCCTATTGGAGTTAACTCAAACATTGACAAAATTCCATTTCACCCTTATTTCACTTATAAGGATATCGTTGGGTTTATTGTAATATTTTTTACTTTAATTACACTAGTACTAATTAATCCGTATCTATTAGGAGACCCAGATAATTTTATCCCAGCAAACCCATTAGTAACCCCTGCCCATATTCAACCTGAATGATATTTTTTATTTGCTTATGCTATTTTACGATCAATTCCTAATAAATTAGGAGGAGTAATTGCTTTAATTTTATCAATTGCTATTCTAATAATTTTACCATTTTATAATTTAAGAAAATTCCGAGGAATTCAATTTTACCCTATTAATCAAATTTTATTTTGAATTATAGTAGTAACTGTTATTTTATTAACTTGAATTGGAGCCCGACCTGTAGAAGAACCTTATGTTTTACTTGGACAAATTTTAACAGTTATTTATTTTTTATACTATTTAATTAACCCTTTAGTAAATAAATGATGAGATAATCTTTTAAACTAAAATAATTTAGTTAATGAGCTTGAATAAGCGTATGTTTTGAAAACATAAGATAGAAATTTTATTTTCTATTAACTTTACTAAAAATAATTCATAATAAAAAAGAAAAAATTAAAATTTTAAACCCAATAAAAAATATTAAATAATTTAAAGAAAAAGGTAAAAAACATTTTCAAGCTAAATATATTAATTTATCATAACGAAACCGAGGTAAAGTTCCTCGAGCTCAAATAAACACAAATGAAATAAATATTAATTTAATATAAAATAAAATATTAAATACATCTCTTCCTAAAAAAATTACACAAAATAATATTCTTATAAATAAAATACTTGCATATTCAGCTAAAAAAATTAAAGCAAAACCTCCTCTTCTATATTCTACATTAAACCCTGAAACTAATTCTGATTCCCCTTCAGCAAAATCAAAAGGAGTACGATTAGTTTCAGCTAAAGAAATAGTAAATCAAACCAAACCTATAGGAAATAAAATAATTAAAAATCATAAATAAATTTGATAATAATAAAAATAAAGTAAATTATAACTCCCAATTAAAAAAATAAATGATAATAAAATTAATGCTAATCTAACTTCATAAGAAATATTTGTTTGAGCTACCGCCCGTAAACCCCCTAATAAAGCATAATTAGAATTAGAAGATCAACCAGCTACTATTACAGTATACACCCCTAAACTAGTACAACATAAAAAAAATAAACCCCCTAAATTAAAAGAATATAATTTAATAAAAAAAGGCATACATACCCAAACAATTAAAGATAAAAATAAAGATAAAATAGGAGAAATATAATATCTTAAATAATTAGATAATAAAGGATAAGTTTGTTCTTTTGTAAATAATTTAATCGCATCACAAAAAGGTTGGGGAACTCCTATTAACCCTACCTTATTAGGACCTTTACGAATTTGAATATAACCTAAAACTTTACGTTCCAACAAAGTTAAAAAAGCAACACTTACTAATACACAAATAATTAGTAATAAACTTCCAATTAAAGATAAAATTAATTCTATATAAAACAAGTACTATTTGTAATAAAATTTACATACATAAATTCTAAATTTATTGCACTAATCTGCCAAAATAGTTTATTTAAATTATTAATATTCTTTATTAAAAATAAAATTATTTTAATATTTGGTCCTTTCGTACTAAAATATTACATTTTATTAAAGATAGAAACCAACCTGGCTTACGCCGGTTTGAACTCAGATCATGTAAGAATTTAAAAGTCGAACAGACTTAAAATTTGAACGGCTACACCCAAAATTATATCTTAATCCAACATCGAGGTCGCAATCTTTTTTATCGATATGAACTCTCCAAAAAAATTACGCTGTTATCCCTAAAGTAACTTAATTTTTTAATCATTATTAATGGATCAATTACTCATAAATTAATGTTTTTAAAAATTAAAAGTTTTTTAAATTTTAATATCACCCCAATAAAATATTTTTATTTATTATAACAAAAATAATCTTTATAATTAAAATAAATAAAATATAAAGATTTATAGGGTCTTCTCGTCTTTTAAATATATTTTAGCTTTTTGACTAAAAAATAAAATTCTATAAAAAATTTAAATGAAACAGTTAATATTTCGTCCAACCATTCATTCCAGCCTTCAATTAAAAGACTAATGATTATGCTACCTTTGCACAGTTAGGATACTGCGGCCATTTAAAAATTTCAGTGGGCAGGTTAGACTTTAAATTTAATTCAAAAAGACATGTTTTTGTTAAACAGGCGAACATTATTTTTGCCGAATTCTTTACTTAAACTTTTCAAATAAATTTATTTTTACAATAAAATATACTAATTTTTTCATAATTACTTAATTTTTAAAATTAAAATTAATATTTAAATAAATTATTAAAATTTAATAAATAATAATTGTTATAAAATAAATTATAACATAATTTTCAATAATTGCTAATTCTAAGCATATATTTATTAATATATTATTTATATTTTTAAAAATTTATTTTATAGCTTATCCCATAAAATATTAAAATTATAAATTATTTAACTAAAAAATTTTTTAAATAAATTTATAATTTCTGAATTAAATTCATTTCTTTAAAAACTAGATACCTTTAAAAACGAATAACATTTCATTTCTAATATAGTATTAAAAATAATTTTATTACATTAACTTTTATACTATATTAACTCTTTTAAAATCGAGAAAAATATTTTAATTATTTTTTATTTAAAAAACACTGATACACAAGGTACAATAAATTAAATTTTCTTTTAAAATAAAAATTTTTCAAATTATTTCAATTTTCTTTTACAATACTATTAAACTATTATTAAATTTATTTTTTCTTTAAACAATACTAAAACTTTATTTTTTATAATTATTTTTAATATATTAAATTTATAAATAAAATAAATTAATAAATAAAATTTAATCAATTTATATTGATTTGCACAAAAATCTTTTCAATGTAAATGAAATACTTTACTTAATAAGCTTTAAATTGTCATTCTAGATACACTTTCCAGTACATCTACTATGTTACGACTTATCTTACCTTAATAATAAGAGCGACGGGCGATATGTACATATTTTAGAGCTAAAATCAAATTATTAATCTATATAATTTTACTGCCAAATCCACCTTCAAAAATTTTTTCATAATTTTATCCGTTTAAATAATTTTATTGTAACCCATTATTACTTAAATATAAGCTACACCTTGATCTGATATAAATTTTTATAAAAATTATTGAATATTATTATTCTTATAAAATATTCTGATAACGACGGTATATAAACTGAATACAAATTTAAGTAAGGTCCATCGTGGATTATCGATTATAAAACAGGTTCCTCTGGATAGACTAAAATACCGCCAAATTTTTTAAGTTTCAAGAACATAACTATTACTACTTAAATATTTAAATTTACATTTTAAATAATAGGGTATCTAATCCTAGTTTTTTATTAAAATTTTTAAGCTTCAATTAATATAAAAAAAAATTTTTATAAATTTAAAATTTCACTTAATAAATTTATTTTTATTTAAATTATAAACAATTTAACTTTTACTAAAATAATTTATTTGTATAATTAGTGTAACCGCGATTGCTGGCACCAATTTTATCTATACTTTTTAATATTACTGTTTCTAAATTTCTTTAATTAACAAAATTAATTACTGCGGGTATAAAAATTTTATTAATTTTTAAAATTAATAAAAATTCTCACAAAAATTTACATATAAATCAAATTAATAACAAATTTTTAAGCCAAAATAAAACTTTAAAAATTTATTATTTTTAAAAATAATAAAATCAATTTTTATCATTTTTTTATTTAATAATAAAATTTAATAAAAATTTAATAAAAATAAAAAATAAATAAAATAACTTTTTTTAATCACATAATCTGATAAAAAAAAATTAAAAATTACCCCCTTTTATAAATAAAAAATTTATAGTAATTAAATTAAATTTTATTCTCATTATTTATTTTTTAAAAATTTTTAAATTAAATTTATTAATTTATTTTTATTAAAATAATTAAAAATAATAAAAAATTTACTAAAGTACAAAAATTGATTTAAACTTAATTTAAACGAAATATAACAAATAAAAATTAAATAAAATATAAAAATTTTTAAATTTTTATTTTTTATACATTTCTATTAAATTTAATTTAAACAAAATATAACAAATAAAAATTAAATAAAATATAAAAATTTTTAAATTTTTATTACTCTCCTCCTTTTTTTTTTTTTATATACTAGTATATAATTAATAGATAATATATATATATATAAATATTTAATATATTATTAGATAATTAATAATTTAAATAAAAAATTTCACAATCCAAAGATGCTAGTATATTTATTAAAAATTTATATAATATGTATAAATCTATATATTCTTTTATATTATAATTATATAATTTATTTTTAAAATATTATATATTTATATATTTCTATACATGTAAATTATTTCATAATATATATATATATAGAAAAATTTAATTATTTATTTCTTAACTATAACACAAATTTATAATTTACTATTTTTTATTATTTATTTAAAATAAATACACAAAAAAAAAAATGTATAATTTTAAAAAAGAATCTATAAAAAAAAAAAAAAAATAAAATTAAAATTAATGAATTGCCTGATAAAAAGGATTACCTTGATAGGGTAAATCATGTGGAACTCCCACATTCATTATTATATTTAATAGAATTAAACTATTTCTAAAAGTATCAAAAACTTTTGTGCATCATACACCAAAATATAAAAAGATAAGCTAATTAAGCTACTGGGCTCATACCCCATTTATAAAGGTTTTAGTCCTTTTCTTTTTAATTTTTAATAATTCTTCAAAAATTTTATTTTTAACAATAATAATAATTGGTTCTTTAATCACCGTTACATCTAATTCTTGGTTAGGAGCTTGAATAGGATTAGAAATTAATTTGTTATCTTTTATTCCCCTTATAAGAGAAAACCATAATAATTTTAAATCAACCGAAGCCTCATTAAAATATTTTTTAACCCAAGCTTTAGCTTCAACAGTTTTATTATTTTCTGTTATTTTACTTATATTAAAAAATAATATAAATACAGAAATTAATGAATCATTTACTTCAATAATTTTATTATCAGCATTATTACTAAAAAGAGGGGCTGCTCCTTTTCATTTTTGATTTCCTAATTTAATAGAAGGTTTAACATGAATCAATTCACTTTTACTAATAACTTGACAAAAAATTGCACCTTTAATATTAATTTCTTACTTAGATTTAAAAAATTTACTTTTAATTAGAGTAATTTTATCTGTAATTGTTGGGGCATTGGGAGGTTTAAACCAGACTTCTTTACGGAAATTAATAGCTTTTTCTTCAATTAATCATTTAGGATGAATACTTAGAGCTTTAATAATTAATGAATCAGTTTGATTATTATATTTTTTATTTTATTCTTTTTTATCTTTTGTATTAGTTTATATATTTAATTTATTTAAATTATTTCATTTAAATCAATTATTTTCTTGGTTTACTAACAGAAAAATTTTAAAATTTACTTTATTTATAAACTTTTTATCTTTAGGAGGACTCCCCCCTTTTTAGGATTTTTACCAAAATGAATTGTAATTGAACAAATAACTTTTAATGGACAATATATTCAATTATTTATTTTAATGATATCAACATTAATTACATTATTTTTTTATCTCCGAATTAGTTATTCAGCATTTATATTAAATTACTATGAAAACAATTGAATTTTAACCTCTTGTTATAATAAATTAAACATAAATTTATACTTAATTTTAACATTTTTTTCAATTTTTGGGTTATTTTTAATTTCTATATTTTATTTTATTTTTTAAGGCTTTAGTTAATTGTTTTTTTTTTTTTTTAAGGCTTTAAGTTAAAAAACTAATAGCCTTCAAAGCTGTAAATATAGGAATTCCTTTAAGCCTTAGTAATAAATTTACTCCTTCAAAATTGCAGTCTGATGTCATTATTGACTATAAAGCTTTATGATTAAGAAGAATATTTCTTATAAATAGATTTACAATCTATCGCCTATTTTCAGCCACTTAATCGCGACAATGATTATTTTCAACAAATCATAAAGATATTGGAACATTATACTTTATTTTTGGGGCTTGAGCCGGAATAGTAGGAACATCTTTAAGAATTTTAATTCGAGCTGAATTAGGACACCCAGGTGCATTGATTGGAGATGACCAAATTTACAATGTAATTGTTACAGCCCATGCATTTATTATAATTTTTTTTATGGTTATACCTATTATAATTGGGGGATTCGGTAATTGATTAGTTCCTTTAATATTAGGAGCTCCTGATATAGCTTTCCCCCGAATAAATAATATAAGATTTTGAATGCTTCCCCCTGCTCTTTCTCTTTTATTAGTAAGAAGTTTAGTAGAAAATGGAGCTGGAACAGGGTGAACTGTTTACCCACCTTTATCTTCTGGAATTGCTCATGGAGGAGCTTCAGTTGATTTAGCTATTTAACAACCAAAGTTGTATATCTTACATGACAAATACCTTGCCACGGGCGTTATGTAAAAATTTCATTTAAATCGGACTATTAATAAGTGAGATATGATACTAATTAAACTCATTTTGAACATATATACTTAAGCAGATCTAATTTACACAAGCATAACGAGGTTCGAATCTAGGGTCAGACACACAGCATTTTAGACTTTTTATTTGCATTGTATGGTAACAGAAATGGTTCACAATGCAGCTTTGCCGATGGGCTAAGGAGTGAGACAATGGCCGAGTGGTTAGAGTGGCGGACAGCAAATTAAATTGACTGTGAGAGAGTGCGTGTGTTCAACTCCCGGTTGAGGCGGGTGCGAATTATGAATTATCATTTATTAATTACACAGCCAGCCCCACAAAAAATAAAAAGTTGCATGATCTGGGTAAGCGGCATATGCAGTTATATGTATTTTGCGTCGCTGAATTCGAATCCGAGGTCAGAATTTCGCCATCACGTCTGGACTTCGACATAACCTTACAAAACTGAAAAACCTTAAAATATCCCCCAAAAGATATAGAATCCTGATCTGAGCATGCGATATATGTGATAACATGTATTTTGTCCTTCTAAGTCCGAATCCGAATTTACGTAGCACATCTGAGTTTCGACTTAACCTCAAAAAACTCGACAAATTTTTGAAGCACCAAAAAATAATGGAGGGTCATGATCGGGTCATGCGATATATGTTTCTATATGTTTTTTTGGCCTTCCAAATTTGAATCCGAAGTCAAAATCAGCCTATCACGTCTGAAATTCAACCTAACCTAAAAAATTTTTGAAAAACTTCCAAAATTTTGAACTTTTTAATATTGGATTAGAGTGTATTCAAATTTAATATAAAAAAGCTTTCCCATTAGTAAATCCCTTTTGACCATTATTTTATCAATATTCGGAATAGATTCATATGACTACCGATTTTTGCTTCCAAAACTGTATTTTTACTAGTAAAAAACATAAATTAAATGCAGTAATAAATTATCAAAAAATTTAAAAATGTTGGAAGTTTTTCAAAAATTTTTTAGGTTAGGTTGAATTTCAGACGTGATTGGTTGGTTTTGACATTGGATTCGGATTTGGAAGGTCTAAAAACATATATAAACATATATCGCATGACCCGATCATGACTCCCCATTAATTTTGGGGCTTCAAAAATTTTTCGAGTTTTTTGAGGTTAAGTCGAAACTCAGATGTGATACTTCATTTTTGACTTCGGATTCGGATTTAGAAGGACAAAATACATTTTAAAACATATATCGCATGCTCAGATCAGGATTCTATATCTTTTGGAGGATATTTCAAGGTTTTTCAGTTTTGTGAGGTTATGTCGAAATCCAGACGTGATGGCAATATTCTGACCTCGGATTCGAATTCAGCGACGCAAAATACATATAACTGCATATGCCGCTTACCCAGATCATGTAACTTTTTATTTTTTGTGGGGCTGTGTTATTTATTATTTTATTTTGTTTATTTATTTTATTCTAATAAACTAAAAGAAAAGTTGCAGTCAAGCGGATTGTAATATAGCAGCTACAAACAAATTAAATTATTTAATTAAATTTCAATAAAATATAGTTTTTCCTCATTTTGTTTTCATACTATATTATGCAATAAAATTATAATAGTTACAAATAATATTAATTATTTATAAATAAAGTTTACTATTATTTTTATATTTAGCACGCATCAAAAAGACGCGAGCCAAAATGAAACAATGCGTTCTTCAATGTCGTCACTCTTTCCGTATTTTGCCTGTTAGGACTTTTTCAATTAGAATGCTCGAACATAACAGCGATCATAAGACTGTGGCGACGCAGCCTCATCGATATCACTACAAGCCCTTTAAAAGTTGTGAATGTGCGAGTGGGATGCCCATAGATACATGTCTGCATATCCACATGTATGTATTGGTATCCCACTTCAACACACATTATTGCACGCATGTATGTACATACATATGTACAATACAATTAGATTTGGAGTTGCTGTTGTGTACCAACGAAAGAAAAGTAAGTTCTAATTACATATATTGCGTACCAAAAACTTAAAAAAAACAGGTTACCGCCACCGCCCCTTTTCAATGAGCTTTTAAAATATTTTAATGAAAAATAATGAAAAACAAAAATTTTCACATGCCGATCGCGGTAGCAATCGAACTCCGAAACACGGTCAACATTGTGGTCCTTACAGTCCGAGACATAATCCACTCAGCCACTGAATAACTCTGGCTAGTGCCAAAAAATCAAGAAGCACATGAAATCAATTTTTGTATGCGCTAGAAATGCATACACATACCTATTGCCCTCTCGCTCAATCTAATGGTTGCGACACATCGCTTCTGCTTTGTCTATGCGTTCTTCTTCTTCTGTTCGTTAATACAAATTGCACGTATCGTCGAACACTGTATAAAATTGATCTCCGCCAAATTTTTTTTTTTAATATTAATCCAAATAAAGCGCAATTTTCATTGCAAGTTTTAATAAATATCCGAATATAATTAAGTTATCTATGTCTGCAGATTGCAGAAATTAATTAATTTGGGGAACATTTAAGTTGCGGAGAACATCTCAAGTCGACTCACGAAAATTTAACTTTTTAAGAACAACTGGCACCATTACATGTGCTGTAACTTCCCCTTGGTGTTCCCTAGGTACTGATTATTTTTGATAATCGGTGGAAAATTCGAGCGGCGATTCTATTCTGTTATTTAAAAACTTTTTTTACGGTATACTAAGATAATCCATGGCCTTATACAGTCAGCACCTGACTGTAGCGTTTGTATTTTTCTTTACACCTTGCTGGAATTTCTTCAATTTTAGGGGCAGTAAATTTTATTACAACAGTAATTAACATGCGTTCTTCAGGAATTACATTTGATCGAATACCTTTATTTGTGTGATCAGTAGTAATTACTGCTTTATTATTACTTTTATCATTGCCAGTTTTAGCCGGAGCAATTACAATACTTTTAACTGACCGAACTTTAAATACATCATTTTTTGACCCCGCCGGAGGGGGGACCCAATTCTTTACCAACATTTATTTTGATTTTTTGGACACCCAGAAGTATACATTTTAATTTTACCTGGATTTGGTATAATTTCTCATATTATTAGACAAGAATCGGGTAAAACAGAAACTTTTGGTTCATTAGGAATAATTTTGTTTTCATACTATATTATGCAATAAAATTATAATAGTTACAAATAATATTAATTATTTATAAATAAAGTTTACTATTATTTTTATATTTAGCACGCATCAAAAGACGCGAGCCAAAATTAAACAATGCGTTCTTCAATGTCGTCACTCTTTCCGTATTTTGCCTGTTATGACTTTTTCAATTAGAATGCTCGAACATAACAGCGATCATAAGACTGTGGCGACGCAGCCTCATCGATATGAGCCCGATCTGGCAGCGCGGCACCATCATAAGCAGACGATAGTGACACCGTTTCACTACAAGCCCTTTAAAAGTTGTGAATGTGCGAGTGGGACGCCCATAGATACATGTCTGCATATCCACATGTATGTATTGGCATCCCACTTCAACACACATTATTGCACGCATGTATGTACATACATATGTACAATACAATTAGATTTGGAGTTGCTGTTGTGTACCAACGAAAGAAAAGTAAGTTCTAATTACATATATTGCGTACCAAAAACTTAAAAAAACAGGTTACCGCCACCGCCCCTTTTCAATGAGCTTTTAAAATATTTTAATGAAAAATAATGAAAAACAAAAATTTTCACATGCCGATCGCGGTAGCAATCGAACTCCGAAACACGGTCAACATTGTGGTCCTTACAGTCCGAGACATAATCCACTCAGCCACTGAATAACTCTGGCTAGTGCCAAAAAATCAAGAAGCACATGAAATCAATTTTTGTATGCGCTAGAAATGCATACACATACCTATTGCCCTCTCGCTCAATCTAATGGTTGCGACACATCGCTTCTGCTTTGTCTATGCGTTCTTCTTCTTCTGTTCGTTAATACAAATTGCACGTATCGTCGAACACTGTATAAAATTGATCTCCGCCAAATTTTTTTTTTTAATATTAATCCAAATAAAGCGCAATTTTCATTGCAAGTTTTAATAAATATCCGAATATAATTAAGTTATCTATGTCTGCAGATTGCAGAAATTAATTAATTTGGGGAACATTTAAGTTGCGGAGAACATCTCAAGTCGACTCACGAAAATTTAACTTTTTAAGAACAACTGGCACCATTACATGTGCTGTAACTTCCCCTTGGTGTTCCCTAGGTACTGATTATTTTTGATAATCGGTGGAAAATTCGAGCGGCGATTCTATTCTGTTATTTAAAAACTTTTTTTACGGTATACTAAGATAATCCATGGCCTTATACAGTCAGCACCTGACTGTAGCGTTTGTATTTTTTCTTTACACCTTGCTGGAATTTCTTCAATTTTAGGGGCAGTAAATTTTATTACAACAGTAATTAACATGCGTTCTTCAGGAATTACATTTGATCGAATACCTTTATTTGTGTGATCAGTAGTAATTACTGCTTTATTATTACTTTTATCATTGCCAGTTTTAGCCGGAGCAATTACAATACTTTTAACTGACCGAACTTTAAATACATCATTTTTTGACCCCGCCGGAGGGGGGACCCAATTCTTTACCAACATTTATTTTGATTTTTTGGACACCCAGAAGTATACATTTTAATTTTACCTGGATTTGGTATAATTTCTCATATTATTAGACAAGAATCGGGTAAAACAGAAACTTTTGGTTCATTAGGAATAATTTATGCCATATTAGCAATTGGTTTATTAGGATTTATTGTTTGAGCCCACCATATATTCACAGTAGGAATAGATGTAGACACACGAGCTTATTTTACATCAGCTACAATAATTATTGCTGTACCGACAAGTATTAAAATTTTTAGCTGATTAGCTACCCTACACGGAACTCAACTTTCTTATTCCCCAGCAATTTTATGGGCTTTAGGATTTGTATTTTTATTCACAGTAGGAGGTTTAACTGATGTTGTTTTAGCTAATTCTTCTGTTGATATTATTTTACACGATACTTATTATGTAGTAGCCCATTTTCATTATGTTTTATCAATAGGGGCTGTATTTGCTATTATAGCAGGATTCATTCACTGATACCCTTTATTTACAGGTCTAACTTTAAATTGTAAATGATTAAAAAGTCAATTTATTATTATATTTATTGGAGTAAATTTAACATTTTTTCCTCAACATTTTTTAGGATTAGCCGGTATACCCCGTCGATACTCTGATTACCCCGACGCTTATACTACATGAAATGTAATTTCAACAATTGGTTCTTCAATTTCTTTATTGGGAATTTTTTTCTTTTTTTACATTATTTGAGAAAGTTTGGTATCCCAACGACAAGTAATTTATCCCATTCAATTAAATTCTTAGTAGTAAAATTAGTAGTAGTGCGAGTCTTCAACGAAGTCAGACGTGTTTTCATCGAGCTCCGTATAAAATCACTTGATTTTCGTGAAGAAAATAGTTAATAACATAAAATAAATAAATAAATCGAAAGCGAAAGAGACGCTATTGGCAATGTTAAATTGCTATCCTACAAAACTTTCTGTGTGTGGAATAATAAAGTAAAACTAAAAAACAAATAGACAACGAACAAATCGATCGTTCTAAAATGAGCCAACGCGAATTGCGCGCTCAGCGGCAAAAAGAGCAAGACGAGCGCCGTCTCTCTTTGCAGCGGAACAATGCGTACTTCACCGTCGTGTCTGACGCCCGCGAGCGCCAAATCATCCACCCGGTCAATGACCTAGCACCTGCAGAATGCAAACGATCGCGGTCTTGCTCACCAATGCTTATGACTGCACGAAGTGAACCCGAACGCACTGAGAGCGTCTCTCTTACGCTCTCTCCATTCCAAACGGTGTCAAGTTCCTTAGCTACCAGTACAGCAATCACGATATCTACTGCAACTGCACCTTTAGCAACAACAACTGCAACAACATCAACATCAACTCTATGCTCAATACCGACAGCGGTGTACAATTCCGCTGAATCAACAACAACGAAAGTAAGAGCACTCACACCGACTCTTGAAAGCAAAAGCGGACAAGAACCAAAACAAAACAAAAAACTTTGTCAAACAGGGCTGGATCGCTACATCCAAATAAAGCGAAAGCTAAGCCCACAACACAAGCAGGGTAATCAGCCGAAAATAAACCGCGCCAACGCTGCCAATGACTCAAGTTCAAATAGGTTTGCACTACTGGACGACTGTGAAGTGCAGGAACAGGAGCAGAAGAAGATAAAGCCGCCACCAATATATATACGTGAGAAAACCTCAAGTGCGCTGGTTAACAAACTAGTTGCAATTATCGGAGAAAACAAGTTCCATGTTATACCTCTTACTAAGGGCAACATACAAGAAACGAAAGTGCAGACTCAGGATGAGTCTAGCCACCGATCAGTGACCAAGTACCTGGACGAAGCTGGGAAGAGTTACTATACCTACCAGCTGAAAAGTGCCAAAGGATTGCAGGTTGTCATTAAAGGAATAGAGTCATCAGTGACCTCATCCGAAATTATAGCGGCACTAAAGGAGAAGAAATTCAACGCCAAAACTGTGATCAACATTCTCAACAGGAACAAAGGGCCGCAGCCACTCTTTAAAGTCGAACTGGAGCCATCGAGTCAGAAAAACAACAAAAATGAAGTACATCCTATATATAAGCTACAGTATTTACTGCACCGAAGAATAACCGTAGAAGAGCCACACAAGCGCAGGCAACCTGTGCAGTGCACCAACTGCCAAGAATATGGCCACACCAAAGCGTACTGCACCTTAAAATCTATCTGTGTCGTTTGCAGCGAAGCCCACAGTACTGTAAACTGTCCTAAGAATAAAAACGACAGTTCAATTAAGTTATGCAGCAACTGTGGCGAAAAACACACAGCCAACTGGCGAGGATGCATTGTTTACAAGGAACTCAAGAGTCGCCTAAACAAACGAGTAGATTCAGCTCGAGATCGTATCGAACCAACAATTCACAAAGTAATGGAACCGACTACAACTAACATCCCTTCGTCTGCCAGCCACCGAACAATGCCAAATTCCTCCTTTGCAAGTGTACTAAAATCAGGGATCAAAGTACCAACAGCAGTCACCTCCAGCGTCCAGCATAATATTAGCCAAATAAACGCAAATAAACAATTAAACACACAGAACATGCAACAGCAGCCAATTGGCATTGAAGCGATTATGCTTTCGATGCAGCAAAGCATGAAAGACTTCATGACCTTCATGCAAGAAACTATGCAAGAGCTTATGAGGAACCAAAACATCCTTATTCAAATGCTCGTTTCTTCTAAAACAGGATAATGACTCCCTTAATAATAGCTACCTGGAACGCTAATGGCGTTTCGCGGCACAAGCTAGAACTTGCTCAGTTCTTAGCCGAAAGAAACATTGACGTTATGCTACTCTCAGAGACTCACCTCACCGAAAAGTACAACTTCCAAATACCAGGATATAAATTTTACTTTACGAATCACCCGGATGGCAAGGCCCATGGAGGCAATGGCATACTAATACGATTGCGAATTAAGCACCACTTTCTTGGTAATTGGCAAGAAGACTGCTTACAATGTACCTCTATAAACATCCAATGCCATAACGGTGCTCTCACTCTAGCTGCTGTCTATTGCCCACCTCGCTTCACAATCTCTGAGGAAAAATTCACAACACTTTTTGACTCGTTTGGTGAAAGGTTTGTTGCAGCTGGCGATTGGAATGCCAAACACATGTACTGGGGATCTCGGATAGCGAACCCTAAAGGAAAACAGCTGTACAACGCAATCATCAAACCACAACGCAAACTAAACTATGTTTCCCCGGGAGCACCAACATACTGGCCAGCAGATCCCATGAAGCTTCCAGATTTGATTGACTTTGCCATCACAAAAGGATATCCCAATCAATGATTACAGCTGAGGCACTTCCAGAACTCTCATCTGATCACTGTCCGGTGCTCTTTCATCTTTTATACCAGCTACAACACATCGAGCGACCGTATAGGCTTACAAGCAATAGGACCAACTGGGCGAGGAACAAAAAATATGTTTGTTCCCATACCGGCTTTTCTAGTCCCCCTGGAAACCGAGCAAGACATTGATCAGTTTGTTGGTGATATAGAATCAATACTTGTTGCAGCAGCAAAAGCGTCAACTCCACAAGACAACCATGTATGCAGTATAAAGTTTAACAAGACAAGTAGAGATACTGAACTGCTTGTGCTTGAAAAACGACGACTTCGAAGGGAGTGGCAGGAGCACAGATCACCTGGCGCAAAGAGTAGATTAAAAGCAGCTTCTCGCAGACTTACCAAAGCGCTTAAGAAAGAAGAAGCGGACGCACATCTAAGGTACATCGAGAATCTCACCCCCACAGGCACAAAGAACTCGTTGTGGAAAGCCCACAGGAACCTACAGGCACCAACAGAAACTGTTGTACCTCTCCGTAACTCTACCGGAAACTGGTCTCGCAGTGACACGGACAGAGCAAGAGTCTTCGCTGATCATCTTAAAAAAGTATTTCAACCAAATCCAGCGACTAACTTATTTATTCTCCCGCCTTTAACTGCATCTGACTTAGCACCACAAGATCCTATAGAATTTCGACCAAGCGAGATAACGAAAGTCATTAAAGAGCAACTGAAAACTGGAAAATCGCCTGGCTACGACTTAATAACCCCGAAAATGATCATCGAACTCCCAATGTGTGCAGTTCTACGAATCTGCTTGCTCTTCAACGCAATTACTAAAATTGGATACTTCCCTCAAAAGTGGAAGAAATCAGTTATAATTATGATCCCTAAGCCTGGGAAAGACAAAACACAGCCATCATCATACAGGCCAATAAGCTTACTTACTTGTCTCTCCAAGCTATTTGAAAAAGTGCTGCTGCTACGTATCAGCCCCCACCTCAAAACACACAACACACTCCCATCGCACCAATTTGTTTTCGGGCACAACATGGAGCCATTGAACAGGTTAACCGCATCACAACAGAAATTCGCACTGCCTTTGAACATCGTGAATATTGCACAGCTCTATTCTTAGACGTTGCACAAGCATTCGATAGAGTATGGCTGGATGGACTTATGTTTAAAATAATCAAACTGCTGCCTCAAAACATACATAAGCTTCTAAAGTCTTACTTATATAAAAGAGTGTTCGCGGTTAGATGCAGTTCAAGCACTTCAAGCGATTGTTCTATAAAAGCCGGAGTGCCTCAAGGAAGTGTTCTGGGCCCAATCCTATACACCATATACACGGCGGACATCCCAACAAACTACCAGCTAACGATTTTCACATTCGCTGACGACACTGCAATACTAAGTCGATCCAGGTGCCCAGTAAAAGCTACGATGCAACTAGCACGCCATCTAACTTGTGTAGAACATTGGCTTGCAGATTGGCGCATACGAGTAAACGAAGAAAAGTGCAAACATGTAACATTTACCCTAAACAAAAAAAGCTGCCCGCCCTTGGTAATGAACCACACGCGCATCCCACAAGCCGATAACGTAACATACTTAGGTATTCATCTGGACAAGCGGCTCACCTGGCGGAAACACATAGAGGCCAAAACGACGCACCTCAGACTAAAAGCAAGGGATCTACACTGGCTTATAAACGTTCGCTCTCCCTAAGCTTGGAGTACAAAGTCCTCTTATATAACTCCGTTTTAAAACCTATATGGACCTATGGCTCCGAGCTATGGGGCAACGCATCGAGAAGCAACATCGACATAGTACAGCGAGCACAGTCTAGGATCTTGAGAATCATTACTGGAGCTCCATGGTATCTTCGGAACGAGAATATACACAGAGACTTACAAATAAAACTTGTCATTGAGACAATAGCAGAGAAGAAAGTAAAATACAATGAAAAACTAGCCTCACATCCAAATCCTCTTGCAAGAAAACTTATTCGAGTATGCAGCCAAAGTCGACTGCACCGGAACGACCAACCAGCCCAGCGTTAAATTGTTAGGCCACACAGCACGAATCATTTCATAAAATGATATTTAATTAGTTTAGATTAAGATTTGAAAACTTATTGTTAGTCTCTTAAGCAAAAGGGAAGATTCAATAAATAAGCAAAACATTGAAAAAAAAAAAAAAAAAATTAAATTCTTCTATTGAATGATACCAAAACACCCCTCCAGCAGAACATAGTTATTCTGAATTACCCTTACTTACTAATAAATTTCTAATATGACAGATTAGTGCAATGGATTTAAGCTCCATATATAAAGTAATTTACTTTTATTTGAATTAATGTCAACATGAGCTAATTTAGGACTTCAAGATAGAGCTTCTCCTTTAATAGAACAATTAATTTTTTTTCATGACCATGCTTTATTAATTTTAGTAATAATTACAGTATTAGTAGGGTATTTAATATTTATACTATTTTTTAATTCCTATATTAATCGATTTTTATTGCACGGACAATTAATTGAAATAATTTGAACAATTTTACCTGCAATTATTTTATTATTTATTGCTTTGCCTTCTCTTCGTTTATTATACCTTTTAGATGAAATTAATGAACCTTCAGTTACTTTAAAAAGAATTGGACACCAATGATATTGAAGTTACGAATATTCAGATTTTAATACCGTTGAATTTGATTCTTATATAATCCCAACTAACGAACTTACAAATGATGGATTTCGCTTATTAGATGTAGATAACCGAATTGTTTTACCTATAAATTCTCAAATTCGAATCTTAGTTACAGCCGCAGATGTAATCCATTCATGGACTATCCCAGCTTTAGGTGTTAAGGTAGACGGGACACCAGGACGACTTAACCAAACAAATTTTTTTATTAATCGACCCGGTTTATTTTTTGGGCAATGTTCAGAAATTTGTGGGGCTAATCATAGTTTTATACCCATTGTAATTGAAAGTGTTCCTGTAAATTATTTTATTAAATGAATTTCTAATAATGTAAATTCTTCATTAGATGGCTGAAAGCAAGTACTGGTCTCTTAAACCATTTTATAGTAAATTAGCACTTACTTCTAATGAATTAAAAAAATTAGTTAAATCATATAACATTAGTATGTCAAACTAAAATTATTAAAATATTAATATTTTTTAATCCCACAAATAGCCCCAATTTCATGATTAATTTTATTTTTTCTTTTTTCAATCATTTTTATTATATTTTGTTCTATTAATTATTATTCTTATATACCAACTTCTCCTAAATCTAATGAATTAAAAAATTTAAACTTAAATTCAATAAATTGAAAATGATAACTAATTTATTTTCTGTTTTTGACCCTTCATCAATTTTTGGTTTATCCTTAAATTGAATAAGTACATTTTTAGGACTTTTAATAATTCCATCAATTTACTGATTAATACCTTCCCGGTATAATATCCTATGAAATTCAATTTTATTAACATTACATAAGGAATTTAAAACTTTATTAGGGCCAACAAGTCATAACGGTTCTTATGACTTTCATTTATAATATACGGATGAATTAACCACACTCAACATATATTCGCTCATTTAGTTCCTCAGGGAACTCCAACAATTTTAATACCATTTATAGTATGTATTGAAACTATTAGAAATATTATTCGCCCAGGAACTTTAGCCGTCCGATTAACTGCTAATATAATTGCAGGACATTTATTATTAACTTTATTAGGAAATACCGGACCTTCAATATCTTATTTTTTAGTAACTTTTCTTTTAATTGGACAAATTGCTTTATTAGTACTTGAATCAGCTGTAGCTATAATTCAATCTTATGTATTTGCCGTTTTAAGAACACTTTATTCTTGACTATAGCCCTTGACCTTTGACAGGAGCAATCGGGGCTATAACAACTGTTTCAGGTATAGTTAAATGATTCTATCAATATGACATTTCTTTATTTTTTTTGGGAAATATAATTACAATTTTAACAGTTTATCAATGATGACGAGATGTTTCCCGTGAAGGTACATACCAAGGTTTACATACATATGCTTGTACTATTGGACTTCGATGGGGAATAATTTTATTTATTTTATCAGAAATTTTATTTTTTGTAAGATTTTTTTGAGCATTTTCTCATAGTAGTCTTTCACCAGCAATTGAATTAGGAGCTTCTTGACCTCCCGCCGGAATTATTTCTTTTAACCCTTTCCAAATTCCTCTATTAAATACTGCTATTCTACTAGCTTCAGGTGTTACAGTAACTTGAGCTCATCATAGCCTAATAGAAAGTAATCACTCACAAACTTCTCAAGGGAATTTATTTTTCTATCCTTCAAGCTTATGAATACATAGAAGCACCTTTCACAATTGCTGATTGAATTTACGGTTCAACATTTTACATGGCTACAGGGTTCCATGGAATCCTCGTATTAATTGGAACAACTTTTATATTAACATGTTTACTACGTCACTTAAATAACCATTTCTCAAAAAGTCACCATTTTGGATTTGAAGCAGCGGCTTGATACTGACATTTTGTTGATGTAGTATGATTATTTTTGTACATCACAATTTACTGATGAGGGGCTAACTCTTAATTATTTATATAGTATAAAAGTATATTTGACTTCCAATCATAAGGTCTATTAATAATAGTATAAATAATTCTATCTATAATTTTTATTGCTTTAGTAATCATAACAATTAGATTTATTGTTATGATTTTAGCTTCTATCTTAAGAAAAAAAACTTTAGTTGATCGAGAAAAAAGATCTCCATTTGAATGCGGGTTTGACCCAAAATCTTCTTCTCGTTTACCTTTTTCTTTACGGTTTTTTTTAATTACAATTATTTTTTTTAACTACACAACTTCATTGTCTTATACTTGAATTACTTAACGCTAACAAATTACTTTAAACTACAAGAATATAACTATAAATATACATATTATAATTCATAGCTGCTCTAACACTGTCTTTAGAATTTTTTTTCATTGCTTTTTGTTACATTAATTGGCTTCTCTTGTATGGTTCTATGCTTTCGATTATTATATACATCAATTAGCTGTTTGTATATTTGAACCCATTTATATGCTCCATTAAAACTGAACTCACGCCACATAAGTTCTTTCAATGTTCTATTAAACCGTTCAACAATTGATGCCTTTAGGGAACTGAATGTAGAGTAGTGGTTGATTTCATAGCGTTGCATTAATGCGTTGAAATGTGTATTATAGAATTCAGTTCCGTTATCAGTTTGTAAATTTTTTGGTGCACCACGACCAGATTTGAATATTTTTTCCATTGCTTGTGCTACTTCTTTAGCTGTTTTTGTTTTTAATGCTTCACCCCATGCATATTTTGAAAACCAATCTATAACAGAAGATATCGGAACCCATTATTCGATGAGGTGTATGCCCCCATTTCTACTAAATCAGCTTGCCATAAGTCGTTGATACCCTTCACGATTACTCTACGTCGCTTAAAATTCTTAACAGATGCTCGATGTAGTTCATTCACTATTTCTCGCTTCGTTGATGGCAACATTTTCGTTGTTGTCATAATCGTTGACTTCTTCATACTACTAATTCTACTATTCTAATTTAGTTTTGATGATGATGTGTGAAAAGGGGTACCTCTTTCTATGCTTTCACTTTCACTTTTAAGAGTTGTCTTAAAGCTAATGTAGTTAAAAAAATCTTCTTCTATATCATCTAATTCTTCAATTCGTTTTTTCACAACTGTCTCTAAGTTGGAAATTCTTTTGTTGAACTCGACAATGTTTGTCTCAATCTCTGAAACTAATGCTTTTTTCTGATATTTTTGTTGACGCTGTTTCTTAGAAATTGAATTTGTTATATTCCTAATAACTTTTTTTAGTTCTTCATCAACATATAATTTTGATGTCAAATCGTTTTCATTTATGGGAGCTAGACAATTTTCAAATATTTTCTTCTGTGCATTCAGATTACCATCGGAGGAGTCATTGAATAAAACTTGAAATTTTTCCACACCTTTCTTAAAGTGTTTTGAATATTCTACTTTATTCGAATAATGCCCAAACCTATCAAGTGACTGTGAGTGGCAATTGCATATCATATTTAAAGTTTTCTTTACATTTTGACAGGTTTTATTATAACTTCTGGATATTCTTCCTCTCCTTTTTCATTTATTATAATACTTGGATAATCAAGAGTTTGACCATATGCATTTTTACCCTGAATCAGTGCACCATCTATTTATATATTACTAGATTTTACAGCAGGTTTTTTTAAATATTTGCTCACAAATCTATTCAAGTTGTTTATTTTTTCGATAATTGTATTCATAATTTTATCGAGATTTGCCATTAAATTAAGTAAACGGATTACACTGTCTTCCATTTCTGTTATACGTTTATTTCGTTGAAATTAATAACTGAATGGGAAAGTGCAACACCCACCGATACCATTGGCCGCAAAAGAAATTGCGCACGCTCATTGATTGCTAAAAGCAATTTCCATAGCGTGAAATATTTTAATGATAATTTTTGCGCATTCCAAATGCGTAAGTTAAATGTTTATTATGATAAACCTATCTATTTAGTGTTTGGTGTGATAGATATTTCAAAATGGAAAATGTATGATTTTCATTGTCAGCATATAAAACCCAAATTTGGAGAGTCTGTATGTCTAAACTATATGGATACAGACTCTTTCATATACACGATAAAAACTGAAGATTTTTACGCTGATATACGTGATCTTCCAATGAAATTTGATACATCAGATTATCACTCAGATCTGAATAAATATAATTTTAGCAGCGTTAACAAGAAACGCTTAGGGTTTTTCAAAGATGAGTTAAATGGCAAGCCTATGAGTGAATTCGTAGGCTTACGTTCAAAAATGTATTCCTTTCTTATTCCTGGTGCTCCAGAAGTAAAAAAGTCTAAAGGGGTTAAGGCAAGTTGTGTTAAGCGAATCGGCTTTGCTGATTATAAAAAATGTTTAAATACTGGTAAAAAAAACAAGCGGTACAATGTCGTTGATTAGATCAGTTAATCATGTACTTAAAACAAGTACAATTTCAAAAATAGTTCTTGATAGCAAAGATGATAAACGAGTTATAGAACCAGATTTACATAATAAAATAGCTTATGGTCATTATAGAATACAGAAACGTAAGGCTCTGGAAGACATAGACTTGTATGATGCTGACATTTTAGTTTGGGAAAAGAAACTAAAGAATTAAAAAGATATAAGGAAGAAAAAGAGAATTCAAAAGTTAATTTATTTTATGCTGAAAAAGAGAGAATTTATTAGAAAATTGTTTTGATTTAATATTTATTTATAAAATGTATAAAATCTGATTAATAATAAAACAATTGTTATTTATATATATATATATATATAAAATTTGATTAAGAATAAAACATTTGTTGTTAGTATAAGTTGAATATAAAGACAATTTTGAAATTAAAGAAATATTTAAAAAAAATACAATATAAATTGTTTTAAATTTAATGTATGTAAGATTTAAGATGTGTTTTAAATCATATAAGTTTTATTTCAATAGTTTTAAGAATAAGATAATTATATTTAGGTATTGGTGTTTTAGTGTTTTGATTAGGTAATTTAACAACTTAATATTTGTACTGCTGTGTGCGGCTTCAACTTTCGACTTGAATCACAACTTTTGCACTACTTTTCGACTTCGTGACTTGACTATGACTATCGATTATTGTGTTAGTTTTTAAAAAGGGATGTCCACTCGATCGGTACTGACATGGTTGCCAGATTACACTCGGCCATCCTGCTCTTCATCTGCCTAAGATGAATCTCCAGGGTTATCGTCATCTTCTTCTTCGAAATATCGCCAAAGCTTCATATAAGCAGCACTGGTTGAAGTCTGATTTGGACCTTGGAAGTCAGCAACTTTTCTAACATCGTATCTCCCATTTCGCTTAAGTTTGATTACTTCGTATGGTCCAATGTATTTGTTGCCTAACTTGCTGCTATTGACAAACTGAGTAACTTTGATGGCGACCAAGTCTGACAATTGGTAACCATGATGTCCTCTGCGTCTTCTATCATAGTTTCGTTTATAGGTTTCTTGTGCCTTACTAATTTGAACTTTCGCTTGCATTCTCATTTGATTACGGCCATCTTGTAGGCCAGCCAACAATTCATCTTGTAGAATTTCGATCAGATCATCTTCATTTTCATTTCGCATTTTGACACCAAACATAATTTCGAATGGTGTGAAATTAGTTGATGAGTGAACATGCGCATTTATCGCTTTTTGCACCTTCGATGTGTATTTGTACCATTTAGATGGTTCAGCTGCTGACATTTTTGCCAATACTGACAGTATGACTCTGTTCACTCTCTCTATTTGTCCATTTCCTCTCGGGATTCCAGTGGTTGTTTCTACATGGTCTATTTTGTGATCAGCACAGAACTCCTTAAAATGTTTCGACGTAAAAGCTGCTCCTTTGTCGCTGATAATACGTTGTGGGTTTCCGAATATCGTTACCCATGAACTCATATGTTTTATGACTTCTGCAGCATCAGTCGACTTTGTGGGATATAACCAAGTAAATTTTGAGAAACCATCCACAACTGCTAGTATATACTTATATTGTTTAGATGTTGCGTCAAAAGATCCGAGATGATCAACGTGAAGTGTAGTCAACGGCTTGTCACCCTTATCTATGCAATGTAAATAATCTTCCTGCTTGCCCAACTTTTTATTTCGAGTTATACACTCTATGCAGTTTGATATCAATTCTCCAACTTTTTTCTCCAAATGGGGAATGAAGTAATTCTGCCTAATCGCATGTATTGTTTTCTGTGCTCCCATATGACCAAAATTGTGTGCATTTCTGATTATTTCTTTCTCCATGATTTTCGGTACAGCTAACAGATCAGTTCCGTTTATTTGCTTGAACAATAATTGATTCTTCAATTTAAAATCAGCATACGGCCTTTCTTTAAGAATTTCTGCAACTGCTGCTAAGTGTTCATCTTTGCGTTGAGCCCTTAACAGTTGCGTTTGTACCTCTGATGTTATTATCATAACTGGAAATCGACTAAGACTGTCCACATGCTTCATTCTATTTCCAGCACGGTGTTCGATGGTGTATGAAAAATCTTGCAGGTACATTAACCATTGTACCACTTCTCTGGGAACATCTTTTTTAACTGCGGTCATTTTAAAAGCTGCACAATCAGTTACTAAGGTGAATTGAATACCCATTAAATAATGACGAAGCTTTCTGGTTGCTAAATATGCTGCTTTTACTTCGAGAAAATAACTGTGCATCTTTTCTTCTTGTGGAGTTGTCTTTTTGCTGTAATAAATTACAGGGTGCCACTTGTTATCATGCTGTTGAATAAGACTTGCTCCAAAGCCATCTTTTGATGCGTCAACGTGCAACTGAGTCTTAGCATTTTGTTTGTAAATTTTGAGTACAGGTTCGCTGGTTAAACATTCCTTTAGTTTATCAACAGCTTGTATTTGAATTCCCTCTATTTTGAACTCTGCATCTTTTCTTAATAACTGCGTCAACGGTCTTGCTATTAGAGAATAGTCTTTGATGAACTTACGAAAGTATCCCGTTAGCCCAAGGAATGCCTGTACACCTCTTATGTTCTTTGGTAATGGAAATTTTTTAACAGCTTTGATTTTTTCGTGGCCTGGCCATACTTGTCCATTTTCAACTTCGTGGCCTAGAAAAGTAATCCTCTTTTTTAGAAATTGACACTTAGACCATTTTATTTGCAAACCAAACTCTTCCGCTTTGTTTAAAACTGTTGCCATATTCTTGAGACACTGATCAATTGAGTCTCCAAAAATAACAATGTCGTCTACATAAATTTCCATTATACCATCATTAATCAACTGCTGAAATATATAGTTTATGTATCGAACAAATACTGCAGGTGAATTACAAAATCCAAATGGTGCTCTATTAAATTCGTATAGTCCCTCTTTTGTTACGAACGCACTATATTTCTTACTTGTCTCCTCAATCTCAACGTGGAAAAAACCATTTTTTAAATCCAAAACAGAGAAATATTTGGCATTTTGCATTCTTTCTAGAACTTCTTCAACGACTGGGACTGGAAATCTATCTTTAAGAACTAGCGAGTTCAATTTACGGAAATCAACGCACAATCTGTAACAGCCATCTTTCTTCTTTGCCAACACGACTTTGCTTGCAACATTGGAAGTAGATTCTCTTATAATTCCATTGGTTAACCATTCTTCAACTTGTTTTCGGACAAATTCGCGTTCTGGAATTGATAATCTGCTTGGGCTTTCACGAAAAGCTATATTGTAGCTATACGTTTGGAGTTATGCTCAGCTTTATTGGACATTCAGCAATGTTATCCTTCGGCTTGTAATATTCGATTAACTGCTTTATTGGTTCCTTATATTTTGGTTCAACATCAACTTCAAAATCATCGACTACATTCACCATAACGTTCACGTCAGCATATTCGATATCAGCGTTTACCTGTTCTTTTTCAAATGAATAGCCATTGGCATCCAACTTTATTATGAATTTTTTTAGAAAATCATAACCAACAATAATGTCATGTTTCATATTCGCATTTGGAACAACGAGGAATGTGTGATTTGTAATAAGTCCATCAACTTTTACTTGTTCAGCAAATTCACCAAGCACAGGGGTAGCAACATTACCCAAACCGAATAGTTTAATATAGTTTTTTTGCAGCTTATGTTTATTAAATTTCTTGTCATACTTATCTTTTCGCATAAGTGACACATCAGAACCCGTATCTATTAAACACAATTCGTTTGTTTCACCGATCTTAATTTCTTTGACGCGATTGTCTTTTACGACGACATTAACTGATTGTTTTACACCTGGACATTGTTTTGAAATGTGACCAACACCACTGCACTTAAAGCATTTTGTCTGTTCTTTGCATTCTGCTCTCTTAAGTTCATTCGATCCACAATTAAAGCAATGTTGTTGTTGTTTTTGGCTATTTTGTTGTTGCTGCTTTTCTCCCGCTTTGTCTTTTTTTTATACTTATTCACTGCATTGTTTTTGTCAACTTTCAGCACTAGTTCATATCGACTTAACAATTCTTTAAACGAGCACGCACTGAATATTTTAAATCATCTCTTACTTCGAGACCATCGACAATGTAACTTATTATTGATTTGTCTTCAATTTGTCCAAGAGCTGCTATTTTACGCATTTGAATTATATATTCATGAACATTTTCTGATCCGCGTTTTTTACGATTTTGCAACATTTTGTGTATTTCTGCACTGCTCAGCTGTGTATCAAATTCATCAATTAACGATGTACATAAAGATTCGTAATTTGACACAGTAATTGTCTCAAGAGTTTTGCCGTTCCTATCATTTTATTACGCGCGTTTACATATTTTTGTTTCTCACTTAGTTCATATGCTTCTGCATTTTCGTTAAAATTATCGTCGTGGGTGACCTTCCCTTCCCGCCTACTCGTGGACCAAATTTTATGGATCTTAATAATAAAACAGAAAAGTCTGATACGGCTTTGATAGCATCAATCCAGGGTGAAGCCCTCACGGCCGACCCCAACACCAGCACTGCAGCTATTGGGCTGCTAGCTTCCACCCCCAATACTACGGGTTTCGACTCCTGTATTTCTGGGGACTCGGATAGGCCACGAACTCCCTTGGACACTGAGTTCGCTAGTGCTGCTTTCTCGTCCAACAACTGCTCAGGCATGCAGCAAAACGTCGAGGTGATGTCCTCTGACGCTGAAGCTGACGGTGACCTGATCAGCTTTGCTGACGACGCTTCCGTGGCCTCTCAGAGGTCAGGCCTCACGGAAGCAGGCTCCCAAATCCAGACGCTGCGACTGGACTCGGGGAACGCCTTTGTCAAAATGAAGACCCGCGAGAAGAAGCTATTCAAAGCTGCACTCGCAAAGGGTTCGAGCAGAGCAGAGGCTCTTGCTATCGCCACTGCGCCCCCGCAGAAACCAAGGCTAAGCGGACGCGTGCTGACGATACTTTCCCCGAACCCCAAGGGTCCTCAAAGAAGCCCAAAAAGACTCATGTGGAGTCCACAAAGCCACTCTTCAGCCAAGTGGCAAGCAGAGTGAAACTGGGCTTCACTTCGGCTGATCCCACTAAACCCCTTTCACCGGAGCAGTTGGCTACGGTGAAAGAAAGCATCCTGAAGGCAATGTCGCTGCCCTCCACATCGGTTGCCGGTCCAGGTTTCGAGGCCTGTATACCTCGAAATGAATGGCTGCTCCTTGTGTGTGAGGATAGCATCACCGCTGAGTGGGTCAGGGGAGCTGCTGGACATATCAGGTCCATCAGCTGGCTTGATGTCAAACTGTTGGAGGAACCTGAGTTCCCAAGAGCTCACCTCATTAGAGGTTACTTCCCCAACAGTGCTGAACTCCCACCCGCCTCAATTTTGGGTCAATTGGACAACCAAAATTATGAACGCTTCTCAACGAAGCTGTGGCGGGTGGTTCAACACAGCCTTAACGGCAAAACGGCGCACCTCGCGATGATGGTCGACGAGGCGTCGTATAAGGTCCTGACGGATCTTAAGGGTAACGTGAAATACCGGTTCACCAGGGTGAAACTTATCCTTAAGAACTCCGCCGTCAGGGTCTCTCCCACTCCTGCCATATCCCCCTCCCCATCTCCAACCATTCCCCCCCCTATCAGCGCACCTCCGGCGGCGACAACGGTGGCCCCTACCAGAGTGACAGCAGTGGCTGCCGCTCCGGTGGCGTCTACTAGTGCCGCAGCCGCAGTGGCGCCGATAACTGTAGCACCCAAACCCCCACAACGTGCCGCACGAGGCCGGTGGTTGCCAACAGGCGCCCCCTCGTCACGTCAAGGCCCAGCGCAGTGCGGAAACCACCTGCAGGGGTACCTCCGACGACCGGGGTCGCTAGGCGACCTCCCCCGAGTAGTTCCTCCAGACTGCCGAAGGCCATCCGGGGTAACGACTCTCGGGGGCAAGGCAGGTGGCCTTGTCACCAAAGCCCTAAAGGAGGATGCCGAGCGCCATTAAGGTGCTCCAGGCGAACCTGCACCACGCCAGAGGAGGTCCGCCACCCTGTGCAGGGTCGTCTGTGAAGACTCAATCAACCTGGCTCTCGTCCAAGAGCCGTGGTTGATCGGTGGCCACATCCGTGGACTATCGTGCGGATCATGTAAGTTATTATATGACCGTATGGGTGGTGCCCCTCGCACCGCTATTGTTGTAAATAACGATGTGAGACACTTCCCCTTACCTAATTTCATCCACAGAGACCTGGTGGCAACGGCTATTGAGGTAGCCACGGCCGATGGTGTCCGGGAGGTAGTGATCGCCTCTGCCTATTTCCCGGGCGACGTGGATGACGTTCCCCCCACAGAGGTGCGGCGGCTAGTGGACTTCTGCCGCCTACACAACAAGCCGCTTGTGATCGGCTGTGATGCAAATGCGCATCACACGATCTGGGGAAGCAGCGACGTCAATAAACGTGGTGAGTCCCTTTTAGAGTATCTATTGTGCTGTCAATTAGATGTTGCTAACATAGGGTGTAAGCCTACCTTTATTAACGCCATTAGGGAAGAGGTTCTGGACCTTACCCTAGTCAGAAACTCTATTGCGAGTTCGCTGGCCAACTGGCGGGTCACAGACGAAGCTACTCTGTCGGACCATCAGCACATTAGGTTCGACCTCCCTGGCCAAGTCGAGATCCGCCAGAACTCCTTCTGTCCCAAAAAGACAAACTGGGAACTCTTCAAAGCCTCTGTGGCTTTCAAAGCAGACTCGTTGATCAGCAACCCCAATTCTATCAGTGAGATAGAACTTGCTGCCAACATGATTCAAGATGTGCTAATCACATCCTTCGAGGACAGCTCTGTTCGGAAGACCCTTAAAGTCAACCGTAAAGTTCCATGGTGGAACGAGGAACTGGCTGCTCAAAGAAGGAAGGTTAAAAGCCTATTCAACAAGGCCAGATCTAACCGTGTCAATTGGGACGTCTATAGTGACGCTCTCACTAATTATAACAAGAACATTAGACGTGCTAAGCGCGATACGTGGCGCAGCTACTGTGGTAGCATTAAATCGTTGCCAGAGGTAGCGAGACTCCACAAAGTATTGGCCAAAGGGTCGTCTAATGGGATAGGGCTTCTTAAAAGAGCAGATGGTTCTTTCACTCAAGATCGCAGGGAAGCACTTGACCTTCTGCTACAAGTCCACTTCCCAGGTTCTGTGGCGAACCCAGATCTATCCAGTCACGATGACGCCACCTTGTCACCGGACTCTCGTGGGTCCAGTCTATCAGGAACCATCTTCGACCCCGAAAAGGTCAAATGGGCTGTAGATTCCTTCGCTCCCTTCAAAGCCCCAGGGGGCGATCAAATCTTTCCAGCCCTCTTACAAAACAGCCTGGATCACATTCTTGATCCGCTGGTCGGCCTTCTTAGGGCTAGTCTCACTTGGGGTTACATACCCATCTCTTGGAGGAGAGTCAATGTGGTATTCATTCCCAAACAGGGGAATCGTCCCCCTGATCAGCCTAAGTCATATCGGTCGATCAGTCTTACCTCCTTTCTGCTAAAGACGGCTCTCTGCAGAAAACTCATCCTCTGCACCCCACGCAGTTTGCGTATATAGCCGGAAGATCGACGGAGGTCGCTCTCCACAAGCTGATTGGTAATATCGAAAGAGCCCTCGCATCCAAGAACATTGCTCTGTGCTCCTTTCTTGATATAGAGGGTGCTTTCGATAATACCGGCTACGGGTCTATTTCTGCTGCGCTGGAGCGCAGAAATATCGCCCGCCCCCTAATCCGATGGATTGATGCTATGCTCAAACACCGGACTATTTCCTCTACCTTGGACTCTACGACCGCTTTTATTAGTGCGGTGAAGGGATGTCCCCAGGGAGGGTCTTATCTCCCTTACTCTGGTCCCTAGTAGTTGATGAACTACTGAGTATCCTTGCAGAACAGGGCGTGGTAGCAATCGGCTACGCTGACGACCTGGCTATCGTAGTGAACGGGAACTTTGCCAACACCGTGACAGAGCTGATGCAATCTGCTCTGAACACGGTTTGTAGATGGTGCAAAGATGTTGGTCTGAGCATCAATCCACAAAAGGCAATTATCGTTCCCTTCACTAAGCGCCATTCCGTTGACATAGGACAATTGCACATTGGCGGCTCTCCCGTGGGACTTTCCAGCGAGGTTAAATATCTAGGGGTAACTCTCGATAAAAGACTGAACTGGAACTCCCATTTAAACAACACCCTATCAAAGGCTACTCATGCCATGTGGGCCTGCAGAAGATTCTTTGGCAGGATCTGGGGTCTCAAATCCTGCACCATTCGGTCGTTATTTGAGATGACGGTAAGACCCATCGTTACCTACGCTGCCATTGTATAGTGGCCAAAGGTTACGCAGGTCACTGCCATCAACAAATGCACTAAACTGCATAGGCTGGTTTGCCTGTCTTTAACGGGTGCCCTTCGCACCTGTCCCACAGCAGCAATGGAATCGATATTGAATTTGACTCCTCTGCATATTCAAATACAAGAAGTCGCCGCTAGTAGTCTTCTGAGAATCAAGCTTCAATCTGGGCTTCTAGCTACCGAATCGGGGCACGCTAGACTTATCAAAGACATTCCTGGCTTAGAGATCTGCTCTAGATCAGATTCCATGACCAAGGAACTCTTCTTTGGTACAAAGTTTAGAACCCTCATCCCGGACCGGAGGGACTGGGATGCTGGCAACCCCATCAGTGACCCTCACGGTATACACTGGTATACCGACGGGTCAAAGACTGATCAGGGGTTGGAGCTGGAATACATGGTCCCAACTCCAAAACCTCGGTTGCTATGGGCAAGTGGCCCACAGTTTTCAATCCGAGGTTCATGCCATCGAGTTCTGCTGTCATCTTATTCTTGAGAAGGGGATCAGAGGAGCGAATATCTACATCTTCTCGGATAGCCAAGCTGCCATACTAGCCCTCTCCTCAGAAAGAGTAGGTTCACGTATGGTGGCTGACTGTTGGAACTGCCTTCAGAGGCTTTCCAATAGGAATAAAGTTACCCTTCTATGGGTACCTGGTCACTCTGGTTTCCAGGGCAACGAGCTAGCGGATGAACTAGCGAGGGCGGGGTCATCAGCCCCTCTGCATGGCCCCGAACCCTTCTGTGGCGTGGGGTGGTCAACTATTTCATCCCTTGTGAAAGCATGGGCGGTTAGGTTGACCGAACGCTACTGGTTCTTCCAACCAGGGATGAGGCAGGCCAGAGAGCTTACGAATCCCTCGGTTAAGCGAAGAACAAACTTACTCTCTAGGAGAGATCTCTATCTCCTTGTTGGTTACCTTAGTGGCCACCATTTGGTGAACTACCACCTCACAAAAATGCGTCTGTCCTCTGATGCAGAATGCAGGCTCTGTAAAGAGGACGACGAAAACCACTAAACACATCCTGTGTGATTGTCCAGCCTTGGTTTGGATTAGGAGGAAACATCTGCACGTGGAAACCGCAGTTGCCGAGCACATTGTCCGTTTCTCGACAAAAGACCTGTTATGCTTCATCAGGGAAGCGGAACAGCTTTTGTCATGTTAGGGAGAGCATTCTAGGTACAAAAGATCGTTCTGGTCGCAGTGCCTCGCCCCTTCTCTGCTGGGAGACTCCCCCAAATAATAATAATGTGCATATGTATATGTCTACATACATAGA